>WNNJ02002305.1:0-188255 GCA_012934845.2 Pomphorhynchus laevis
TTATCTTTCCTTTTATAATTGTTTGTTATTTTCATTTTATTTTTAATTTTATCAAATATATAATCTTTCCAAATGTTTATCTTAGATATATTCGAGCTTTCACTATTAATCAGCTTACTAAAGTAATCATTTAAGTTATTATATAACGAACTGTAAATTTTATTTTTGTCGTTGTTGTTATTTAATCTATATTTATACCCTTTTGATAGCAGCTTTCTTAATTCACAATTTTCAATTAATTCTAGATTATGGGTACATATATGTTCATTTATTTTATCCACAGAAAGTGGTTTTAATGTACATTTAAACGCACTACATATGAACCTAGGTTTTATTGGATTTTTATGTAATTTTGGATTCCAATATAATATAGGTATAGTTTTATTATCTAATTCAACCTTTATACCCTTTTTATCCATTATAGAACAGTGACTTGTAATAATTGTTTCTAAACTCAACTCACTACGTTCATATGTTGGATTTACATTTAAATCATTAGAATTAACCTCTTTCATTAGTATATCATAATAAAGCTTTTTGCATATGAAGACAAAGTTATTACTAGCTTTATCAATAGTTGTTATTATATAGTTATCCTTTAATTTAGTAAGTTCTTTATACATATCTTTATTAATTTTATCTTTCCTTTTATAATTGTTTGTTATTTTCATTTTATTTTTAATTTTATCAAATATATAATCTTTCCAAATGTTTATCTTTGATATATTCGAGCTTTCACTATTAATCAGCTTACTAAAGTAAGCATTTAAGTTATTATATAACGAATTGTAAATTTTATTTTTGTCGTTGTTATTATTTAATCTATATTTATACCCTTTCGATAGCAGCTTTCTTAATTCACAATTTTCAATTAATTCTAGATTATGGGTACATATATGTTCATTTATTATATCAAAACTAAGACTTTTACAATTGCATTCTGTTTCCATTATGTTTCAAATATTATCGTTACATATTGATTTTAATTCTTTATTATAATTACAAATTTTTCGTAAAAATTTGTAATTACAAATTTTTAAAACGCACAAATATGCCAAAGGGAAAGCCAGCCATTTACATGAAGTGCTGTTCATGCAAGGGACCCAGCGCAAAGTGTAAGGGATGCAAATGCGCACGAAATCACAAGAGATGCATAAACTGTGCTGCTCTCAAATGCGAAAATCGTACTTTGAGTGATCTCATTTTTGAGAACCCTAACTCGGAAAATAACAACATTTCGCCGCCAACAATTCCAACCACAATTAAATCACATTGCACAATTCCGACAATTTATGAGGATGTAATCAAATGGATCCCGAACCTATGCCGTCTACAAAAGTGCAATGCATCTCGAGATTTTATAAATGAGCTAGCAATAATATATACAGATTCTTGCGCCGGATCTGATACAATAATGACAGCGATTGTCTTGGGACATTTGATTTTACAACGTACAAAGCGTAATGATCGCAAAACAGTTTGCATGTCTATTGCACGGAGAATGAGGCTATGGTCTGATGGGCTCTATGAAGAATTGTTCAAGGAGGCGTCTTTTCTCCAGGGTCAACGCTTCTTACGAAAAGATGATCAAACGCCCTGCGATTGGAAAAAGAGTTTCGTAAACCAAGTCAGATCTGGGAAATTGTCCTCGGCTATGAGGTTTCTTAACGATTCAGAACACACCGGCAGTTTACTTCGACCCGATGATAAAATAGGCTCAAAGACAGTGCTTCAACTACTTCAAGACAAACACCCGCGCGCTAAAGAAGCTGACCCCGATGTCACACTAAGTGAGGATGCGTTTCATGGCTCTGAGTTTCACCCATCTTTGTTTGATGATATTGATGCAGATACAATCGTTGCTACAAGTAAACTCATCAAAGGCGGCGCTGGACCATCTGGACTTGATGCTCAGGCATGGTACACGATGCTAAACTCTTTCGGTGCTGAATCGAAGAAGCTTGCGGATGCACTCGCTCTGTTTGCTCGACATTTAGCTACACAAAACTCATCCCTTGAATCGATGCGGGCGCTTACTTCTAGTCGTCTAATTGCCTTGAGTAAAGTGAATGGTGTACGACTAATAGGTGTTAGTGATGTCAGTCGCCGCATAATGTCAAAGGCAATTCTTACGATCGCTAAACCCCAATTACAAAAAGTATGTGGAAACCTTCAGGCTTGCTCAGGTACGAGTTCTGGCACCGAATGCGTGATACACTCGATACGTTCAGTTCTGCAGAAAGAACCGACTCATGTTCTGTTGACAATTGATGCAGACAATGCTTTCAACCGCATAAATAGACGTCTAGCACTCAAAAATATGTCGCATATATGCCCAGCACTATCAAATACACTTCATAACTTATATCGTAATAATCCTGAGATAATAATCAGCAATGAAACAATGCAATGCCGGGAGGGATTTACTCATGGTGATGTACTGGTCATGGTAGCTTTTGCTGCCGCAACGCTACCAATGATTCACAAAGTCAGGGGCAAGTTTCCCATGATGCGCCAATACTGGTATGCTGATGATGGCAATTTTATTGGTTGCCCAGAAGATGTGAACTCTGCATATGCTTTTTTAGCTGACATCGGTGCAAAATATGGATTTCATATTAATCCGAAGAAATGCAAGGCCTTTGTCAACGGCTTCACTCACCAAAGAATATATAAATTGTTCCACTCATCGGGGGTTGAAATCACAAATGATGGTGTGTCAGTTCTTGGCGTTCCTATTGGTACTGAAGAGTTCGTATCACGATTTGTTTATATGAAGGTATCGGAGATTCAACACAAGCTTAAGCAAGTATGCCAGATAGGCGAGTCTGATCTGCAGACATTTTATGCATGCTTAACCAAATCCCTTCAACACAATTGGACTTATGTGCAACGTACTTGCTCATGTGACCCTCTCTGGTTCAAGAAGCTAAAGGATGAACTGCGCTCTCAAATAGACAGCTTATTCATGATCGATTCCGTACCGATTAACATATTGTGGGAGCTAGTCAGACTGCCAGTGAGTTTGGGCGGATTAGGTATATTTGACCCATGTAACTCTGTGAAGACGAACTATGATAGGTCGCTTACTTTCTGCCAACCTCTTGTAAACAATCTGGATTTCGAAGTTATTTTGGAACAACAATCAATTTGCCGATCAACGTTTTCACAGTCAAATAAAGCCCAGTTCCAATTACACAGACAGTCAATCTACTCTGAATTGAACGAACACTTACAAAACGCATTGGATCATGCAACAGTTAGCGGCGCTTCTGCCTGGCTCACGGCTTATCCCTCGAACTCGAATGGCGCAGTACTGAATAACACAGTATTTAAAGACGCTATTACCGCTAGGAACGGACAGATCGTCTGAGACGTTCCCAAAAATTGCTCATGTGGTCAACCGAATTCCTTATCTCACGCTCTGTCATGTAAACATGGTTACCTCCCGACCGTCAGACATAATTGTGTACGTGATTATGTTGCTAAGGAAATTACAAAAGTATCATCCGGCGTGCAGATCGAGCCATCACTTCAACCACTCAATTCACAGGTCACCTTTCAAGCATCGAGTACAACTACGGACAGGTGTGCTTGCCTAGACATAGTATGTAATGGTCTTTTTGGAGGTACTACCCATCGTACTTTCTTGGATATATGTATATTTAACATACATGCGCCCTCAAATGCGTCCAGATCATCAAGTTCATCGTTTGATTTCCACCAAGCACGAAAAATAGCAAAATACGAAGAAAGAATTCGCGAAATTGAACATTTAATTTTCTTGCCATTCATTTTGTCATGCTCGTCAGGTATTGGTGTCGATGCTAACCGTTGTCTCCAAGGTATTGCACGTAAGCTAGCTCTGAAAAACTACAGCTCATACACCGCCGAAATTGCAAGATTGCGAAGAACAATTGGTTGTATCGTCATGCGTGGCGTATCTATGAGCCTAAGATCACCTCGCTCCACATTGTTGCAACCAATCTCAATGTCAAGATCTTGATCCTAATGACTGATAATTTGACAGTGTTTTTATTTTCTTGGACAATTTTACAATGTTTTAAAATGTCAGGCCCATTTGAGGGATCCTAATAAATTATTATATTAAAAAAATTATAGAAGCCAAACGCGAAGAAAAGCATCAGAATTATATGATATATTATATGATAGAATTTTCCTTAATTCACAATTTTCAATTAATTCTAGATTATGAGTGCATATATGTTCATTTATTTTATCAAAATTAAGACTTAAGCAATCGCATTCAGTTTTTATGATGTTTTTAATATTATCGTTACATATTGATTTTAATTCTTTATTATAATTACAAATTTTTCGTCCTAATGGTGGTAGGAGTTTATACCTTATTTTATATATTTGTACACTTGAAAGTGTCCCTTTAAAACAGCAAAGTCCGGCTATATTTATTGCAGCTTATTTAATTTTACATTTTTCAATTAATTCTAGATTATGGGTACATATATGTTCATTTATTTTATCAAAACTAAGACTTTTACAATTGCATTCTGTTTCCATTATGTTTCTAATATTATCGTTACATATTGATTTTAATTCTTTATTATAATTACAAATGTTTCGTCCTAATGGTGGTAGGAGTTTATACCTTATTTTAGGAATATATTTACTTAAATCTGACCCTATTATTTCTTTACTTTTAGAGTTAAGTTAATCTTTCCTTTTATAATTGTTTGTTATTTTCATTTTCTCTCTAATTTTATCTTTAAAAATTAATCTTTTAAATTTAAAATAATCTTTTAAATTTAAAAATTATTATCATAAACAGAAACAAAACATTCATTTCTATTTCAAAAATTTGTTTTTGTTACTGATGGTGCAAGCAGCATTTTGATTTTGCACTAAAATTCGAAATTTAAAAAGACGAATCACTTATGTCTAATAAAAATAGTTAATAAATTAACAGAGTAGACAAAATTTATATAAAAATTGGGAACAATTTTTTTGTTCGCCTATTTTTAGTAGCTACGACGAGTGCGTAGTTGTTATCATTTTCTATTTAAAAACGAATTAAAGTTTGCAAATTAAATTCCTGTATTTTCCGAATTACCTGAGGAGGACGTATTTGTATATTTTAAATATAGTTTGTAATTAAATCCAGCAAATGAAATGTGATATTGCTTTCCATTAACTATAAACTTATCATGAGATATATTATTATATTATAATATATTATAATGTATAATATATATTATAATATATAATATTGTTTAAATTAAATATTATTTATTATACACCAAAAGGTTCCTGCAAATGGGCCATTATATGTACAATGCCAAAATTGCATTCTTCGTTAGGAAATTGTTATGAGCTCACCTCGTCGCTGGATAAGCTCATCAGGACCTGTCATATTTTGTCTTGAGGATAAATCAGAAGCACTCTTCATCCGAATTGTCATTGCCACCGCTTTTGCCATTTTTGTGGATATCCAATACTTCTTATACAGTCACTGTATTCCCGTCGACCACATGCTGCATAAAGAGATACCATCTGCTTGAATACATAGTTTGCTACTGTACGCAACTCGCTCCGCGTTATCGACGTTCCAATATCTCGAGCAACGTAAAATTGCTAAATACAGTGAGAGCGTGTCATTGGTAGAACATGTAAGATTTGAACCGTTAGTCTTCTCAACGTTCGGAAGAATCGGCCCAAGAGCAAATCGTATGATCCAAGCAATTGTTACACTAATGGCAAGATCTTCCCCGCGCAGTACGCAGATTGTGCTTTAGAGATGATCAAGCTACTGATAAGTGTTGAAATAGCACGGGCATCGTCTGCTTACGATCGCCTAGTTCCATGATTCATTATGCAGTTATATGCCGGAGTAATGCCTATCAGCATGACTGATGAATAATAACCAATAAATGACAGAATTTATTATTGGAGAACATTAACTTGAAAATCGAGTTTATTAATAATAATGATTTTTTCAAACAAAATAAAGAATCATTATTATTATTATTATTATACATTCAACAACATACGAGCATTAGCTCAAATAGCTGGCTCACAATAAGTTTGTAAATAAATTAATTAGTTTTTAAAATAAGGAAATGCAACACGAAACATTGCTTGATCCATTCGTAGTCTTCTTTTAAAAGCACTAAGTGACCTGCATCCAACGGTGTCTGCATCAAGGTTGTTCCACAGCTCAACAATTCTTCTATCAAATTGCATCGCGCTCAATTTCTGTACTCTGTTTCTTCGAATAGTTAAAGAATGACCGCGAAGAACATTTGAACAACGTAGTTGAACCCTACTCCGAAGAGGGTGATGAGGACGTTGGAATAAATGCCAAACAAGGCACATATCCATGTACCGACGGGTCCATGTGACGGTCTCAAGTCCTAATGATCTCAGTCTGTCTTCATAAGGCAGCGACGCCAACGTTGGTGCTAGCTTTGTTGCCCTGCGAAGTACCCTCTCTGATTTCTTATGTTCATGCACAGTACGTGGGTATACAACCGGAGCTGCATATAAAAGTCTACTCAATACATGTGCTAAAATCAGAGGCCGAAGAGCAGTCGGATTAACGCGAACAAACGCGCGTCGAATCATACCTATCATTTTATTGGAGTTGGCACAAGCTTGATCAGTGTGCTTTTTGGTTGATAAATTAGAGGTAACCCATACTCCTAAATCTTTGTAACTATCGACACTTTCCACAATACAGTCCTTATATGTGTAACAAGCTGATGTTAGTTGCTTGCGAGCATTACCAATAATACGCATGTGTTTGCATTTCGAAACATTTATCACAAGCTTGTTTAGACCCTTTGAGACGGAACGAGTTTCTCAACATTAAGGTAGCATGAAGTTGGTTATGGAAGACAGCTTTGAGTAGTCGGGGTTTATTATTTAAAGCATTACGCTTACCTAGACGGAAAAGAGCGACAAGTTTAACTTTTTGGACTGTCTCAATGTCACAGGAGCCAAGTACATGTGCCAGAATAGACCTCAAACTCTGAATGTCGAACCAAATTATTAATACACTGAACCAAATTATTAATAAATTAATTTTCAAAAAATTATTGATAATTTTCACTGAGATGTTTGCAACGATTTGTTATACATGTTATCTTTGTTTTGTTCATTAATTTGAACACCGTAAATTCTTCCTTTTACATATAAAATGTTCTTATAATTAAAAACATTAGTTTGGGTATTCAAATTTTTTAACTTTATTAAATAATTACTATTCAAGTGTAAAAGTAATTATAATAAAAGTTATTGAGTTATTAAGAGTAATAATTGATTAAAATAAGTGATACCATCCGTTATCAAATTGTTGAAAATAATTCAACATTTTATTGGTTGAAAATACATTTTTATTTTAAAGATATTTTTTCAAAATCCAGCTAATCTCTTTCCATTTCATAAGCATTCACATTTTATAAAATAAATAATTATATACAATAAATTCAAGAAAAGGATAATTTATCATAAAACCAGAAAAATTGAATTAAATTATAAATTATATTAAATTGATTATACCTTCAATGTATAAGTATATAAATTATTTAAAAATGTCAAGCAATTTTTGGTATAATCTTTCTTTACTTTAAAATTTATATACGAATACACGACAGAAATATATTCTAAAACAAATATACAAAAAATAGTCCAACCAGAAATAAAAATATTAAATTATTATAATTTTACTTTAAATTAATTTTTATTTTATTATACTTAACATTAAAATTAAATCAGCTAACTGAGTCTATGTATTTAATATAAATATAAAATAAACAAAACATAATAATGCTAAATCAAAATTTAATAATTAAATAATAAAATAAATAATTGTTAATAATTGTTAATTGTTTTTAATATTAATAAAAATTTAATGAAATTAGATAATTACTAAAATTTAAATTTCAGATTATTAACTAAGATTTTATTTTAAAAAATCTTACTGCATCTTAATAGGTAAATTACATAAGTTGCTAATTTGGGCAAAAAATTGCATAAAAATGCCAGTAAATTACTATCGCGAAGAAGTTGATCACAAATGCAAATCCATTTCATTTCAACCATATATATATTTCAACGCTTATTATAAATAATTACACAAATAAAAAACTAATCATTAAGAAATGATGCTAGCGGAAGCTAGCGAAACACAAAAATAAATTAGGCTTTATTAGTCCTGCTCATTCAAAAAAGATATTTAAGATTTTTTGCGAATTTGTATAAATAGCTTAGCTGTTTTTAGGCAAGTACAATCGACTTTCGCTGGACAACTAGATGCCAATCCCAATGACATACCCGCTCAGATTATTAATAGAACGAGCACTTCCGCTTTACCAACATTATCAACACCCAATATTTCGATTTTAAGTACTAGTGAACCCTCTACGTCATCATCAGCACCCGTGCCCCCGGCGAAAGACAGCACGTTTGACTATAAAACGGTCATAATTATTATTGAAACAATTATAATCATATTACTCTTACTATGTACATGCTGCATACCTTTGATACTGTATATAAAGAAAAGACGGAATGATAATGAAGAGAGCGTCTCTAGCTACGATAACGCAGTGGTAGCGCCGGTAACTGATATTAAGAAATCTAAGAGCAAAAAATCATCTTATTTAAGTGGCATTAGTGAACCGTCACAAGGACAATCAAACCCATGTATACCCGTGTTCAAGGACAAATCACGAGAAAATAAACGATGAATAATATAGAGAATGAATTAAATGAGCGATTTTTTAATAATTGTATTTACTAGTTCCGTGCTAGTACAATTATATTGAAGCAACAAGTTGTTGCAAACTGATATGATTTTCGAGCGATCATCTAATATTAATCAACCTCTTTATTATTTAATAAAGATCAAAATTTTCTTAATATTGCAATATTATTTCTATTTCTATTCTAATATTTATAATATTTGAGATAAATATTAATTATCTATGAGAAAATCGATAAGTAAACAAGACATTTGGTTCGGAACGGCCTTAAATATTTATCTAAGGTCGTCGGTCATAGACTAAGAACTTTACCGTCGAATACAGACTGCTAAATATATCTCAAAAGTTGGCGTTTTAGAATTTACTATTTGACAGTATATTATGGTCAAATATACAGCACGTCGCTCAAACTACCCCGTCGTTTTCAATGTCCTCTATCCACCCGTCGACCCTGTCACCATATATACTTTCCATCCCATGTCATCTTCAATCCCCGACATCCCCGTCGCGTCCATCGTGTCTCGTTTCTCAATAACCTACATCCCTCAATCAAAATCATCTTCACCAACCTCCACAATCCTTCCACTCATAACCTTTCCAAACATCGCTCACAACCCTCTATATTATCAAAATCCTCTTTGTCTTCTGCTGTCAAACCTACTCCATTGATATCCTCAACTCCCAGCTCTACTATCGTGATCTCACCAACTCACGTTACTCGTTCTCCTTTACGGAAACGCGTTCCTTATCGCGATCGTTGTGTCATCGTAACTAATATCACTCCTTCGACCTCCTTATATCCACAAGCACGTATCGACCACGATGTTTCCACCTTTAGACCCATCTTATTGTTTCTTGTTCCGGCGGATAAACAATCCTTTTTCAATGACATCTATCCTGTCGCATTCATCCGCCTAAACAAGTCTTCCAATCTAATCCTTCTAAGCCCCCTCTCCTACCTCTTTTGGTTTCCAAAAAGGTAGGAACTACACTACCTCTTTTGCCTTCCGCTCCTTCGTTGTGGCTGCTCCTCTCTCGTAGAATCATCTGCCCATTCATATCCGCCAATCAACATCAACGCCGTGCTTCAAACGCCAAATCCAATTCCATTTCAAAAATTAACTAATTAATCTGTGAATTTTGCTGTTCATTTTTTTGTTAGTGGTCATGTAAGCGTGCAGTTTGCACGCATTTGCCACGCTAAATAAATTGTTATTTATCATCAAATTATTAAAACTTGTTTTCAAGCATAGCACTCAAGCGTACTCTGTCCTATCTTAACAATTTAAACTCATGTCCTCTAAAACCACTCGAATTGTCCTCGATAGCACCCCTTCCTCAATCGATCAACTATCTTCTACCCGCATCGAAAAACGCTGTCGCGAGGGAAACGGCGAAACATCCCTCTCCATCAGAAACATGGACAGAAATTTTCAAGTTGTCATCACACACCCTAAAATTCGATGGCGCTCCATCTCCCCTATGTGTATTCTCCGCTAAACCCTTTCACCACTACACAAGATGTCCGCCTCGGCCTCTTCAACACAAGATCTATTCTTTATATATCCGATCTTATCCTCAACATTATTATTAATGTTTCAACAGCTCATAAAAGCATGGCTTAATTGGCTGGTTCACTGCAAAAAAAGAAAATATAATAAAAGTATCACAAATACGGAAAAGCAGCTTTCCCCATGGCATCCTCCATCCGTAATTTCTTTTTGAATTCGTCGATATTGCTACTGCACACTGTTGACTTTCCAAGCCTATTCCACAGAGATACAACTCGCCGATCAAATTGGACAGCTCGTGATTTTCTTATCCTTTCACGTCGCAGGGTTAAACCATGGCCTCGGAGGATATTGGATGAGCGCAAATGAAGACAATCTCGAAGTGGATGATCCAAATCATTAAGAATTTGCCAGACCATACTCATATCGATGTACCGGCGGGTCCACGTGACAGTCTCAAGTCTAAGTGCTTTTAATCGATCAGGGTACGACAAAAATTTCAGTTGTGGTGCTAGCTTGGTAGCTCTATGAAGTACCCTCTCTGAACTAATATGTTCTTTTGAATTTTGGGGATACACACACGGCGCAGCATATAGAAGACGGCTCAACACATGAGCAAAGATTAGCGGACGTAGGGCAAATTGATTGAGTGCAATGAAAGTGCGTCGAAGTTGACCGATTATTCCCTACGCATTTGAACAAGCATGTTCAGTTTGTGTGACGGTACTCAAATCACTGTTTATCCATACTCTCAAGTCCTTATATTTGCTCACTCGTTCTATATCACTGCTTTGAAAGCTATAATTAACTAAAAATTGAACATTTCCGCCACGAACACGTAAATGTTTGCATTTTGATATATTTACAATCAACCTATTGAGCAGAGCCCAATTTTCGACTTCATCGATATCCCGTTGCAGTTTAACTATATCATTGGGTGAACGAATTGCCCGCCAGATTTTCAAATCGTCTGCACATTAAAGCATCCGAGAATCAATAAATTCCGGGATATCGTTGATGTAGACACTAAATAACAATGGACCCAATACTGAACCTTGAGGCACCCCTATATTACATGGCCGCGAAGAAGAGTAAAAATTATCTACATGCACACAATAACTATGATTGCTTAAAAACGATTCAATCCATCTAACAAGCAAAAATGGAATGCCACTTTTCTCTAGTTTATTTAGGAGGAATCTATGGTCTACTCTGTCAAATGCCTTAGAGAAATCGAAGAATATGATGTCAGTAGCAATTGATACGGCTTTATTAGCTGACCAATCAAGATGTGCTGCGAGTAGACTAGTAACTGTCGAATAACCCTTACGGAAACCATGTTGCTCAGAAGCTATTACATTATTCTCACTATAAAACTTGACCATATAACCATGTATAATTCGCTCTAACATTCTACAACATAAGCAAGTAATACTTACTGGTTTGTAATTGCCTACTGAAGATCTATCACCCTTTTTGAAGATGGGGTGAATGATCGATTGTTTCCACTCTTTTGGAAGATTCGTATCAATAATATATTGTCGAAATATGTTACAAAGTGGTGTATATATTGAGTCTGCTATTCGACGAAGATATATCGAAGGTAACAAATCAGCACCTTTGGAGTTTGTCTCTTTAAGACGATGCAGTTCAGCTAAAACTTTCTCAGGAGTTATCAAATTAGCTATGTCTAAACTAGGATATGAAACACTAGCACCTCTTATCGTCTCACTGTTCTGGATAGGTTCAGAATACTCGTTTGTAGTCTCTTTGTACAAGTAAAAATGCCTTGAGAACATCTCAGTAAGGTCGTCTTCAATAACGCTATCAAAATATTGGCCAATTGTTTTATTAGCGTTCCTACTACTATTCACATATAGAAAGAGAGCTTTGGGATCATGTCTACAAATATGAGCTAGACCATTTTCAAATTAATAGCGCTTATGTCGCTTTAAAGAATTGAAGAAATTTCTCGCCTGCTTATAAACACCATATTCAGAAAACCCACCCTTAAAGTATTTGAAACTGAAGTCACGAGCCTCGTTCGCAGTAGCCAGCTCAGTATCAAACCAACGAGCGCTTTTCCGACTAGTCTTAAACTTCAATGGTGAGAATTTTGCCATTAGAGAATAAAGCGTCACGCGAAAATGATCCCAGGCCTCGTCAACTCCGACAACAGCCGGATCAGGCCAACTTACTCTATGCAGCTTTGATGTAATAACATCATAGTTCGCCCGAAAAACATTAATCTGACGTTTGTACCGAGCATGATGAAACACCCTCATTTGTATATTTAGCAAAACTTTAACTACACAGTGATCAGACAAACCAACAGGAGAATCATATTGGATACTACTGATTAATTGACTGTTTGTTGATAGGCAAAGATCAAGAAGTGAAGAACTACAACTTGAAAAGCGAGTATGTACATCAACAAATTGAGCAAGACCACAATAAACAAAACACTCCATAAGGTCACAAGATTCACTATCGCAAGTAGGAAGAACCGTATTCGAAGTCCATTCAACATCTGGCATATTCAGATCCCCAATTATCACAGTATCACAATCTCCTCGCGTATACAACTCTATCTCTTCAATGAGTTTCTTAGATATTGCCTTAGGAGCACGATACATAAGACCCAGTATGATGAGTGAGCTGTTATCAAACTTCACCTGACACCACAAACTCTCAACTCTATCAATAGACGACTTACTCAAAACACGCACCTTAACTTCGTATCTCATAAAGAGAGCTACTCCACCACCCCTACCCCCTATCCGATCACTACGGAACAAAGAATAGCCTGGGATGGATACCTCAGCATCGTATACATCACAATTAAGCCAAGATTCTGTAATACCAACTATAATTGGATTAACAGACTCGATCCTAAACTTTAGCTCATCGACTTTCCGTAACAAGCTCCGAACATTACAATAAAATATACTATGACTTTTATTCACACCAGTGCGAGTAATAATATTATCTCTAGCAATCTGACACACTTCAGATCCCAAATCAGCTAGGCACTTATATGCTGTAAAACCTTGCCAAAACCCTCCACATTCATGAGAGGCGATACATCTAGTGGGGACCAACTAATTCGAATGCGTCGCCTCACTACTTGAAAATTTTGCACACATAGATTGCTCTCACCAAGTGCAACACGAGATGCAAGTTCTTTCTTAGCTTGAGACAATTTCTCCCTTTGAAGAGCGTCAAGATCTTTTAAGAGACTAACATGGGATCCTTTTAAACGATATGAATTCCGAAGAATTAACTCAGCATGCGACTGCTCTCTAAATACGGCCTTGAGTAAACGCGGCCTATTACTAAGTGTATCACGCTTACCCAGTCGAAATAATGCAACGAGTTTAACACGTTTGACAATATCCACATTGCAAGAACCAAGTACCTGCGTCAATATAAATCTCACACTCTGGACGTCCTCGTTAAGACGTACTTGTGCGTTCTCAAATAAAGATTCTCTTACATTGGCCAGAATAACAGATCTACATCGATCAGCGGTGTGTTTCCTATTATTACCAATTTGCAATTCGAGACTGTCACGTGACACTGCGGATAGTGTATGTTGACTTATCGTTGACGCTTGTTCCTTCTTTTTGACAGTCCCATTATCAGACATATGACCATGATTCAAAACCTGACAATATGTATTTTCATCATTAGTAACATCAGGTAAATGCACTGGAACATCCATGGCTACAGTCTCACCCTCTACAGTTAAATCTATATTCATTGGATTATTTGCAAGACTTGAGGAGGGATATATAGAGTTAATATATAGAGTTAGAATAGCTTCCATCACTATGACTGGAATTTTCAACATTCTTAGTAGATTTGGAAATAAGAACTTCCTTACTTTGACCGGCACTTATGCTTTTTGGAATTGGTGGAGCTGATATGGGTCCAAGAGAATTACAACTCGACTGACCGACAACCAAGGGGGTAGATTCCGTCTTCAAATCATTTATCAAAGATGTGCAGCAGCATCCGCAGTAGAAAGATACATTAGACAGCGCTGTTTTCTTTTCCCCGGGAACTGAAACACTTGTCCACACATGACAATCTTCACTTGAACACCGAACCTGATAATCCACGAACTTGGCAGCATCACCTCGCTTTGTAGTCTTCCTCTGTTTGACCATTATATGTATGTATATTCAGACTTTATCAGAGTAAAGTCTCTTGTGTAGATTTCAATAAAGATTGTGTAGGTTCTTCTGGTATAGGTTTTTAGGTTTAGGTTCTTCCAATTTAGGTTCTTTGTAAGTAGTTAATATGTATAACAAGATAGTTTAAACTCCTAATTAATACAGATTTTTCCGCGAGCGTAGCGATCTGAACTGTAATCTGCAACTGTAATCTGGAATGTAATTTGCTAGAACAGTTATAAATTTCCTTGTGTTAATTTTGATTTTTTTCTTGTGTTAATTTTTTTGTGAGCGGTCAAAACATCCTTATGGCTATGACATGTAAAAATAATGGGCCTTTCGATTCAAAATTTTAATAATGGCCAATCGAACTCATTGCAAACAATCGTTCCTTGATTGTTTTCGGTGCGATCATCTGCCATTTGATATTGTGTTTTTATGTTTGTGGATCTCACGCACATCGATACATATTTTGCAAGTGTAAGTGATATATTTGTTCACAATGCTATTATACAATCACTGTATGGCAGTGTTCCTCGCTCAGCAACTTTTATGAACATCCAGCGCATTACCTTATCAGCTTCTGTTGCCATTACACCTGTAGCGGAGAAAATCATCCGAAAAGAAAGTTGATCGTTCGATTTCGTTAATGCGCTCAGCGTATCTTGCAATTTTCCGTTGTTTGTGGTAGTCATTGCATTCTCTGAGTGTTCTGTTGTAATATGAAGGTGTCAGAGGGTTGTATACCCAAATGTCCAAAACGGCTTTCACCATTTTCCTGCCTACTAAACCCCGGCAAACAATATCTGATCTTGCCTGAATGTCAATACATGTTGTTGATCTCTAAAATACGCAGTTTCGGGTAAAGATTGTAATATCGGTTCTGTAGAAACATCACAACGCACTTTGGCGAGTTCGTTGGCTAAAATATCTCGAACAATGTTGTGCCTGATAATTGTGACACCTCTGTTTCGACATGGCATAACATGATTAACTGTAGATCGTGATCCGCATACACATCTTTATGGAAGATTGTATCTAGCACAATCTTAGTGGAAGATTGTATCTAGCACACATGGCGTCTTGGAATTCTTGGGTGTTCAGTTGTGTATGTTTGTCGTATGTCGGTTGACTATTACACAAAGATAACGTTCCACGTTGTGAAGCATATATCACGACTTGCTTCTTCTCGGTGTCCAAACTTGTCACTATCCTTCATATTTTAGGCGATATGTGAAATTTATTTCCTGTTTTATCTAAGCAACGGCACATTTCTGAGCATCCCGACATTCCCATAATTAGGGTCCGTACATATCCGTATCGAATGCTGATATTCCATCTCAGTTTCTTCAATTGGATTTGATATACCTATTCCTCCATGTTTCGTGGACAGCATACATAGATCGTGATCATGATTTCTTTTTCAACGTTGTTTTGGCCAAGTAAATTGATAAGAAGAATTTTTGTAATTGATTTCTCAAGGGGTGTGAACAATGATTTCTCTGAAGGCTATGTGCGCATTAAGTACTTCCATTTATGTTGAAGCGCGTGAACAAAAATGCAGTAAGCTATTTGAACATCAACTTCTGCGAGTTCGCTTATGTTTTCCGCTATCCTAACTCAAAGTTTGATCCTTGATTTCGCAAAATTCTCAACGTATTCGGCTGTTCCACAAGGGGACCCAAGAACGAAAATTCCCTCCAACGTGATATTCAAGCCCGTTTCCCTGAATAATTGTTTGACCTCGTCTGGGTTATTTGAGTGTACGAGTAAATTAAATTTCGGGACATTTACATATCATCCATATTTCGGACCGATCGTCAATAACCTATTCCATTCAAGCGATATATCCTCAAGTAAACCGATATACGAAAAGTCATCAGCGTAATAAAGATGTGTCACATTGCTGGCACATCTCTGTAGATCATGTATCAAAGAAATTGACGCTGCGGCAAAATCGGCCATCACAAGGGGATCTCCCTGAGTAAAGCCTTCCTTCGATATAGCGCATTTGTCTTCAACACATAAAATGGGCGATCGCTGGTAGTAATTTACCAGGGCGTTATGTATGGGTGGACATGTGCATTCAATGTAGGTTAACGATAAACTGCTTATTGATCACTTTGAAGGCCTTACGCGCATCTATTTTTAGAACACAATTTAGCGAGTTCGTCGATAATGACTGTTTAATTGAGTGTATCACCGTTTTTGCGCCACACCGTTGTCCAGCACAAAGCTGTTTGTTCCCAGCGACATTCTGAATATCGCCAGACACCGTGAGCAATATCACTCTCGATATTATTCTTCTACTCACTTCCCCTATCCCAATTGGCCGAACCCATTAAATTTTTGTTTAAGAGAATCAGTCTGCTTGCAGATAACTCTGCATATTCATCTCACTAGCATGGACAGTTGCAATACGGATCACAATATCGTCAAAAGCGTTAGAAAGAGAGGGGTTCGAGATTATATTTTTAATGTAAATATTATTTTTACAAAAAATATACACAAATATGGGTTTCCGCAAATGGGCCCATGAATATTTCAGTCATCAATTCAGTCACGTTCCATAGCCGAGTAAACGCTATTATCGTCAGAAAACATCTTGTTTTTCGAAGACCTGGGACTCCTAATGCATGCTGATGCAGCACGTGCTATGACAAAGCCATTTCGCCTCTTCAAATGGCTGAGATTGTCTGAATAAGCCTAACGATTATGCTGAGCCTGTTTGACCGCGACAAGCCGGAGGAGTTGCATGGCCGCTTTGCCGATTCTACCGGAAGTAGAGAAAATAGCTTGGACGAAAATTCCATGTTTAATTAGAGTTACTAGTTCTTCGTATTTTGAACGCTTGGTTATAATTAATAATAATAATTTATTTAACGTGGCAAATGCGTGCAAAGTGCACGCTTACATGACCGCTAACATAAAAAGAACAGCGAAAGTCCGGGATTAATTAGTTAATTGTTGAAATGGAATTGGATTTGGCGTTTGAAGCACGGCATTGATGTTGATTGGAGGATATAAATGGGCAGATGATTCCACGATAGAGGAGCAGCCACCAGGAAGGAGCGGAGTCCAAAGGAGGTAGAGTAGTTTGGGGCATGTAAAAGAAGGGAATTACAGGAACGCAAGGAACAGTAAACAGGACGAGAATTATAAAGAAAAGGAAGATTGAGAAATGAAGGGTTATGAGAAGTTATAAGGCGAAAAGAAATGATAAGAAGACGAATTTGAACACGACAATAAATTGTAGGCAAATCGAGAGAAGCAAGATGGTAGGATGTATGATCAAAACGACGAAGACGGAGGAGAATTCGGACAGCTGCGTTGACGATGCGTTGTAGGGGAAGAAGAGTGGATTTAGGTGAGTTGGAAAATAGACTAAGACAATAATCGAGTCTAGAAAAAAGGAGAGATGATATGAGAGTCATACAAGAAGGGAAATCGATCAATCTACGAACTTGACGGAGGTTGCGGAGTATCAAGGTAGATGAGCGTACTTTATCTCTAACGAAAGGTTTAAGTGAAAGTCGGTTGTCAAAATGGAAGCCTAGGAAAACGAGATTATCAACGATAGGAAGAATTGTAGAGTTTAATGATACGGAGGGAGGTTCGAAGCCTGAGGCGTCGAGGTAGGATCCACATAATTTTAGATTTATCAGGATTCAGAGAAAGGCGAAGGGAAGAAAGATGATTGGAAATTGAGACAAGACAGTCGGAAGCAGAAACACTAAGATCGTGAATACGATAAACAGGTGCATGAGCATAGATGAGAATGTCATCAGCATATTGCATAACATGGAAGTTAAATTTATGAGAAATCGAAGACAAATCACCAAGAAGAAGAGAGAAAAGTATAGGGCCTAATACGGAGCCTTGTGGAACACCGGACGGAATGGACGAAGGACGAGAGAGAGAAGAGTTAGAATATACGCGAAATGTACGGTTTGATAGATATGAAGAAAACCATGATACAGTTGGTAAAGAGAAGCCATAATCATGACGAAGGCGATGGAGAAGAATCGAGTGATCGACGATGTCAAAAGCAGACGATAGATCAAGAGAAACTATGACACTACATAATTTATGATCGCGCGATATGAGTAAGTCGTTATAAACTTTAAGACAGGCAATTTCGGTAGAGTAATTAGAGCGAAAAGCGGCTTGGAAGGGAGGAAATAAGTTAGAGGAATAGAGATATGTATTAACTTGCTTAAGAACGAGACGCTCAAGGAGTTTAGAGAGGGTTGGGAGAAGTGAAATAGGACGGTACGAAGATGGTAGTGAGGAGTCGAGAGATTGCTTTTTGATGAGAGGACGAACAGTGGCGCATTTCCAGATGGAAGGAAATGTACAGCTACGGATGGACGAGTTGAACAATGTGGTTAGGAAGGGTAAGATAAAGGAGCAGATATTTTTAAGCAAGTGAGTGGGAATTGGGTCAGAAGGAGAGGTTTTATTAGGTAATGACAGCAGAACCGAAGAAACTTCATCAGACGAAACGGGAAGAAGGTGGAATAGTTCTGGGAGGGAAGTATTTAAAGAGAAGAGTGGGTACAAGGGGGCTACGGGTAGTAGGGAAAGTAAATTAGATAGCTTAGTTTGTAGATAAGAAGAAAATTCATCAGGATTTATATTACAAGAAGTAGATGATCGTGAAAGAATTGAGTTTAAGATTTTCCAATGAGATTTAGAGTTGGAAGATGACTCGAGTTGATTTCGCCAAAAGAGAGTACGTTTAGTACGTATAAGAATGAGATGTGAACGGCGTTGAGAAAAGTAGGAATCACGAAGATTTGGAGAGAGTGAGTTGGGTGAACGTTTAAGAAAGCGTTTATACATACGAAAAGAGTGACGGAGTCGACGCTTAGAAAGACTACAGTCAGAATCGAACCAGGGTAGCATGGCGCAAGCGCTGGGAACGTCGAAGTCGACTATGCAGAAGGTTATTGAGGATCGACGTAAGTTCAGAATCAAACAGAATGCAAAGATCATCGGGAGAGAGATCGCTAAGAGGAAGTGAAAAGAGTGAAGAATTGAGTAAGGTTGTGCAGAGAACAGGGATATCGAGAATCTTCCAGGGTCGACTTGGTGTAGATAAAGGTAAAGGCGGAGAAGGAGGATGGGGACGAGTAAGAGTAAGAGTGACAAGGAAATGATCGGACAAACCAGGATCAGTAATTGACAAGGAGGTATAGTCATTGAAGCAGTTAGGAACAGCAATGATGTCGAGAGCACCGCCGAGAATATGAGTTGGGCTTGTTGAAAGTAATTTATAGTTAAAATCAGAAAAAAGATTAGTTAAAGTGATAGAGTCAGAGTCAGACGGGCGATCAAGACGAATGTTAAAGTCACCGAGAACAAAAGAAGGAGTATAAGACAATGAACAGTGAGACATTAGATCTGCAAGGTCGTTAAAGAAGATACGTGACGGGGCAACTGAACCTGGACGGTATACAATCACAAGTTCCAGAGGGAAAGGCGTTGATAATCTGCATATGAGTAATTCGAACGAAGTGTAACGGATGTTAACGTTGATTTTACGTAAAGACATTGGGTGACGAGCAATGGCAACTATACCGCCATGGTTAGACGCAGTAGATGTATGAGATGTAATTTGACGAGCTGATTCAACTAGAGAACAACCAGAGCGACATAGACGACGAATAGCAAGATCGTCGGAGTCAGAGTGCCAGGATTAGGTAATGCAGAGAATATCGATAGATAATTAATCGAAGATATCGAGAAGCATATCAGCTTTATGAAGAATGGAGCGAGAGCGAGTATTGAATAGACTAAGACGAAAAGTATGCTTAGGAGCGAGATCGACTAGCGAAGAAGACAAGGGGGAGAGATGGGACGCCATCGAATTTTTGGCCTTGTGTGAAGAACGTGAAAATTTCCGTTGATTTTACGTATAGATAAGGATGACTCGCCGTTTGTTTCACGTCGATGTTTTTCAATGCGAGCTAAATTGAGCTGGGCAATATCAGAAGGGGAGCGGTCAGGAAAGACACGGCAAGTAGATGAAGTGGTAAGAAGTTTAAAACGTTGGGAGAGTACCGAAGAGGCATGTGAACTATGTCGGAAAACAATTTTTAAGAGTGGAGGACTGAGATGATTGGATTTAGTGGATTTGTTTAAACGAATAAAGGATACAGGAGTGATATTATTGAAAAGTGATGGGTTATCATCAGGAAGAATGGTTGCTAGGATAGACCTGAAAGCAGATACATCACCATTGAGGCGAGATTGTGGAGATGCAGATTCGGAAAGCGCTAAGTTTGATATGACTATACAGCTATCGCGCGATGGAAAACGATTTCGTGGAAGTGGTAGACGGACAGAGCTGGTAAGAGTCGAGGTAGATGAGCAGATAGAAGTGGAAATGACAGGGGTGCTTGATAAAGAATTAATATTGGTTGGAGCAAGTGTGACAGGAGCGGGGTGTTGAATCGGTTGATCAGAGATGTGATTGGATATGATTTTGAATGAAGGTTGTAAATTATTTGGAAGTGTTACGTGGGAGGTAGAGTAAGGAGAATTAAAATAGGTTGGGGCATGAGTGACAGGAATGGAGTGTTGAATCAGTTGATCGGAAATGTTACTGGAAATGATTTTGATGGAAGGGTGTAAATTATTGAGAGGTGATACAGGGGAGGTCGAGTAAGGAGTACGTGAGGAGAATAAAGAAGTTTGAGATTTATTTAGATTGGGGGAGGAATAGGAAAGAGGAGGTACGAGATGAAAAGCTTTACTGTTAGCATTGTTAGAATGAGAAAGATTAATGGAAGTTTGGTACGTTGTTGAACGAGGAGTGTATGAGAGAGTAGGTTTAATAATTGGATTATATGATGCGAAGTCAGGTGTTGATGCGAGGGAAACATCTAAAACAGCATTGGTTTGAGTGGTCGTGTGTGATACAGGAGTAGATGGGCAGGATAACTGTAGTAGTCGTTCTGATGTACAAAAACCGCAAGTGAAATGTTTACGTTTATACACCGAGTGGTCGGATATTTTAACACGAACAAGTGTCCATACATCGCAATCTTTGGAATCGCATCCAACTTCAAAGCTGGTATAACCATCATTGCATTCTGATGTGGAGGATTCTTTATCAGGAACAGGGATCTGAGTTCGCGCTTTTTTAGGCATGACCTTTTATCGATAGATTGAGCTCAATCCGCGAGCGTAGCGAGCGGAACTGACAGGAATAATCTGGAATGTATGTTTATTAGAAACCAAAATTTTTTTAAGGTTCATACTTGCTAGATTTAGTTTTTAGTAAATCTCTACTAGATGTCCATGAAATTCAATATGATCCTCCCATAGGTCTTAGAGACCATCTTGTCATTAAGTTTACTCCTAGGCTTCCATTTCGACAACCGACTTTCACTTAAACCTTTTGTTAGAGATAAAATAGTCCAACCGCTTTGTTAGACAAACTGGTAACCCTGAACTTGGATTAGAATCTAGCACTATTGCAATTGGACCTTGTGTCACTATCACGATCTATCCAAGTCCAACAACACGATCTACACGCGCTGATGTAGCAACTTACCTAAACAAGTCTACAACTTCTGTCTCCCCGTTGAGTAGAGTATCTCCTGCGGCAAGTTATCCGATGCAGACACCTGACCGGCCCGCACGTTCGAATAACATAAGGTGGACGAGATCTAACTTAAACATATTAAAATGTGTAATTTTCGCTAATATCAACGAGTCCAAATCCATCATTTCTCAAAACCGTGTGAATGACGACGTTCTTTCAGTGAGAAATATCTTGTCTAGTATTTTTCTAGATGGAGAGGAACATTTAGCAGAATCCTTGGAGGTATTGGCACTTCATACAATAGGTAAAAAGTATGATACTGGTAGAAATAGACTGCTTCGATTGGTTTGTGCTTTAAATGATCAAGCTAATATCATCCTTAGTAGAGCTTATCGACTAATGGGTAATTCTGTGCGAATATATAAGGATCTATCAGTTGAAGAGTGCGAACAACTATCTCTCGCTAAAAAAGAACTAAACGACAGGCGTCAACAAGGTAAAAATGATCTCTGTATCCGAAATTTTCAGGTGGTCCGACGACGTTCATTTGTACGTTGGGAGAAGTTAGTCCTAAATACTCACGGTGTAGCGTCTTATGTGACTTAATTTCATTCCATGGTGTCCTGCATAAGACTTCAAAGGATAGTAGTAGACATCCCCTGAAAATTGCATGTTCTAACGTTTGCAGCTTAGTTTCGAAGTTTGATGAGTTTAGTTGTTATTTGTCTCACATCAATTTGTCAATTTTTGCAATTACTGAAACTTGGCTACATAGTGGGATTAGTGATGCTTGTGTTGCCATCCCTGGCTTCTCATTATTTAGAACAAACCGACATGATAAATGTAGAGGTGGTGGAGTTGCCTTTTATGTCGCTAACAGAATTATCGTAAGGAACTCCATGTCATATTACGTCGGACGAATTTGGTTACTTTCTTTAATGATAGAATCAGGTGACATCACCATGACCATTTGTGTATGCTATCGTGATCCACGCTCATCTTGCTTATCACCAAGTTTTATTGAGTATCTTACTGATCTCACAAAGTCGTCAAATTTTATCCTTCTTGGAGACTTCAATATTCCAAATATAACAGGGAATACCCCATTCGAATGTCATCAAGGTGGATGCCATTTGGATACCGAATTATGGAACTTTCTCGTTGATAATCTATCTCTTATACAACACGTGACTCAGGCAACCAGGTTTATGGGACATAGTTCATACTTGCTAGATTTAGTTTTTAGTAAATCTCTACTAGATGTCCATGAAATTCAATATGATCCTCCCATAGGTCTTAGAGACCATCTTGTCATTAAGTTTACTTCTAGTGCTCTTGTCAATGTCTCCCCTGCCGAAACTAAACATCTGAAACGTAACTGGTACAAAATGGATATTGATTTATTACGTACGCTTGCAATTAGAACGAGTCTTCACAATAGTGACATTACCAATGTCCGTGATTGGGATACTTTATCAGCTTCCCTTAAATATATCACAGACTGCGTCGCTCCATTGAAACCATTACAAAACCTTGCTAAACGCAAGCCTGCTTGGTTTGACGATGAGTTAGCGGGACTTTTGAGAAAACGGAATAAACTCTTTAAATCATCCCTGAATAATCAGGCACTTCGGTTAGAATATCTACAGTATCGTCGTCGCTTCAACTACATGAAATTGTTGAAGAGGCAAAAGCACGAATCGAAAATCCTGGAATTATATAAAGTTTCTTCCAAGCCGTTCTGGAGCTATGTAAATAAAAGTAGAAAAGTCATTTCATCAATTTCCCTTTTGACCCATGACGGTAAGATTGCGAGAGAACCTGATGAAGTTGTGAGTATGTTGGCAGTGGCCTTTGATCTTATTTGTCCCACTCCAATTACAGATTTTCGTCCAGCGCAAATTCCTGAGACATTCGTCTCCCATATGCCATTAATTTCTCCAGCAGAGGTATCACGGGAATTGCGTAAATTATCTTGTTACAGGTCGGCCGGGCCGGACGACATTCATCCTTTTATTCTTCAAAAACTCCATGACCTGCTAGCATTCCCATTATCAGAGATGTTTAATATGTCTCTATGTACATCATACATCCCTGGTTCAGTGGAAGCGATCTCACATTACTCCTATATACAAAAAAGGGAACAGAGAAGACCCGTCCAATTATCGTCCTGTAAGTCTAACGAGAGTTGTATGTAAATGCCTTGAAAGGTTCGTGCATAAATACATAACTTCTCATATGGATAGATTTAAACTTCTGCACCCTTCTCAACATGGATTTCGCACTGGTCGATCATGCCTCAGTAATTTAATTATGGCTCGTGAAAATTGGGCAGATGTAGTAGCGAATGGGTGTGGGGTCGATGTAATTTTTATCGATTTTAGCCGGGCGTTTGGCCGAGTACCACATGATCCTCTGCAAGTAGTTTTGGCTAAATACGGTATCGATCCCCATGTAGATCGTTGGATTAGTTCGTTCTTGAAGGGTAGGTGAACCGAGGCGAACAACAACAAAAGGCTTTATGCGAACATCTGAAAACATAACATATAAATATCAGTACATTCTCCCAACGATATAATCAGACAAATAGTTCGGTGATCGACGCATACGTGTCGATCGTCGAAATTCCATTGACGGGATCTGCTGTAGATCTGCTTGTTGCTCTTGACAATCGTGAACTTTATTCAGATCATAATTCTCATTAGGTATATGCGACGCTGAGCTTGTAGCACTGTTATTTGAATCCACCTCTGTTTGTAAATTGTGGATATCCGGAGTAAACATTGCAGGGGGTGAATCGTCCATCTGGCAATTTTGAGATATTTTGGATTCTTCGAATACATTTTGATTACAGTTATTGGGAGCTAGATATTGAGTTGAAATGTGAGTCTCTTTTCCATTAGGGTATCGAACTAGAGCGTAGTTCTCGTTGGCATGAATAAGCTCTGCGCGATCTACAAGTGGATCGTTTTTACTAATACGGTTGAAATTCTTTACAAAGATAGGTCCAGGATTGATTAACCACTCAGGTAAGCTGGCTCCCTTAGCTGATCTGCGATTGAATTTGAATATACGTTCATGAGGCGTTTCATTAGTCGAAGTGCATAAAAGAGATCTGATCGAATGAAGTGCCTTTGGAAGTGTTGTTTCCCACCGTTCGATTGGAATCTTATTATTATGATGATACAACCGTATCGCGTTCCATATCAACCCGTTATAGCGCTCAATCTGGCTATTTGAGGTAGGATGGTAGGGAGTGGAATATGATAGCGTGATTCCCAATGTCAATAAATATTTACGGAACTCTACTGACGTGAAAGAAGTACCCCGATCGGTATGGATATTCGCAGGCGTGCCAAATAATGCGAACAACGACTCAAGACACTGAATTACCGATCGAGAACTGGTGTCAGCACAGGGAAACCCAAAGGGAAATCGGCTATATTCATCTACTATAGATAAAATATATCTTTTCTTACTCGAGCTGGGCAGCGGGCCTTTAAAATCTAAGGACAAACGCTCCCATGGTTTACTGGCTTTAATCAAGGTACTTCGAGGGGGTTTATAAAAGTGAGGTTTTAATTCGTTGCAGCTAGGACAACCTTTGATGACTTTTCTAACATCTTCAATAGAATACGGAAAATTTCGATGACGTACATATTGCCACATCCTTGTTACCCCAGGGTGACACAAATGATCATGCATCCTTTCGAGTTCTTTTAAATCACTCGTGACTGATCCTAAATCAATTCGAGACATAGCGTCAGCTACCTGATGTTCTTTGCCGCATCGATATGACACGTCGAACTGATATTCGGACAATTCTATTCTCCAACGATTGATTTTGTCATTTTTGATCTTACTGTAATGTTTATTTGAGAACAAAAATGCCACGGATTGTTGATCCGTCAGAACGGTGAAATGTCTACAGGATAAATAGTGACGCCAGTATCTTATAGATTCTACTATGGCTAGTGCCTTTTTGTCAATAGCTGCATATTTCATTGCGTTCTTATCCAGAGTACGTGAGAAGAATGCGACTTGTTTGAAATTTTGAGACAAAGTAGCACCGATTGCAAAGGCAGATGCGTCTGTCTCGACCACTAATGGGACTGAGAAATCTACTTTAGACAATGTAGTTGATGCAAGGCTGTGTTTCAGACTTGCAAATGATTCTTTTGCATGAAGAGACAGCGGAAAAGATACAGTTTGTGCTAAAGGTCGAAAGACAGTTGAAAAATTCTTTATCCATCGAGAATAGTGTACGAACATTCCTATAATACGTTTAAGTTCGACTAATGATTTTGGCTCAGACATTTCCAATAAAGGTTTGACACGATCATGGTCAGGTGAAATGCAACCGTTATCTATCTGGTAGCCAAGAAAACATACCTTAGAGACTCCGAAAATACATTTTGACGTATTTAAAGTGATATTATATTTCTTAGCAACTTCTAAGAAGCGATCAAGATTCCTTTGGTGAAGTTCCTTTGTTTCACCGCCGATAATAACATCATCCAAATAAGCGTACGTAGATTCAAGATCCTCTTCCTCGATTAACTTAGCGATAATACGTTGGAAAGCCGCCACTGCATTTGTCAATCCGAACGGTAGACGTTTAAATTGATACAAACGACCATTAGCTTCAAATGCAGTGTAATGCCTCTCATTCTCCTGAATGGGAACCTGATGATAAGCATTCTTTAGGTCTAATCGACTGAAACTTTTGAATGGAAATAGCTTATCAATGAATTCGTCAATCCTAGGAAGAGGGAAGCCGTCAAGATGAGTGAATCGATTCACCGTCAAACTGTAATCTATTACCATTCGCACTTCGCGACCAGGATTTTTAACCAGGACAACTTGTGCACGCCACGGAGACGTGCTATTCTCGATGATACTGGAATCTAATAGGCGTTTCACCTCGGCTGCGATAAAACAGTTATCTTCTGGAGTTCTTCGACGAGATGGAATTGCAACATGTTTTACCGCTTTGTCTAGGAATTGAAATAGAGACGGGGCTTCAACTTTCATTTCCCCAACACCTGCAACAACGACCAAATGACGTTCTACTCCGTTGAATTATATGGTCACCGTCGAGTGTTGACGAAGAAAGGGTACACCGAGGATCACATCTGTTACTAGGGTGGGGAGAATGAAGAATTTTACATTTCGATAGAAACGATTGTTTAAAACAACATCGGCGAATGTACAATGTCTTAACTCACAGGAAAATTCAGATGCAGCGAGAGAAACTTTTAAATTTGTGGATTTTCTCACAAGCTTGCACCTTGTAGCGACATCACTTCTGACAATATTAAATGAACTTCCAGAATCGATCATCCCGCTTACTGAGATATTATTCAAACTTATAGTGGGCTGGATTAAGTTTGATGATGACGCGTTTGTTGTGCTTATTGAATATAAAGACGCAGACGTACCAGAATTTCTTGAACGGCACATGTTAGAAAAGTGTCCTTTCTTGCTGCACGTATGACAGGTAGCGTTGCGAGCAGGACAGTTACTCCGCACGTGGCGGTTTCGACCGCAAAAGTAGCATCGCTCTTGACTTTTGATTGCGGAACATTCTTGTTGTGTTTCCGAATCATCTCTGGGTAAATTTGTCAACTGCGGTGGATTAGCATAGTTAGTCATAGATTCTATATTTTCAGATTGAGTGATATCCCGTGAAGATAACCGGAATTCCGATGCTTCAGCCTGTGCCAACTCGATTGATCGAGCGATCTGATAATCACTCTCTTTGTTAAGATCGACGGTTTCAAGTAGACGTTCTCTAATCGATGTGGAAATAATTCCAGCCACAAAAGTATCCAACAACAAGGAATCTCGATGTTCTCGTGAAGTTACATCTTTGAACTTGATTTGACGGGCAACGGATTCTGTCGTTTGAATGAACTGGTCGATTGTCTGGTTTTCGGCTTGCTTCAAATTATGCAGCTGATGTCTTGCATATACATCTCCCCTGTCCTTTATAAAACTTCTACTTAACGTATCGATCGCGATATCATAATCATCGACTCCTTCGATGATATCATAAAGGATTGGAGAGATGTGGTTGATCAGAAGGTCAAGCTTTTGTTGGTTTGTGACATCTTCAATAACTCGTACAAACGCATTGAATCTTTGTAGCCAATGACGCCAAACTTTTGCCGAATCAATCCCATCGGTTAAAGCATCTAGGATCGCTGGTTTGAGTAGCTTGTCCATTCACAATGTTCGCATAAATTGAACCGAGGCGAACAACAACAAAAGGCTTTATGCGAACATCTGAAAACATAATATATAAATATCAGTACAGTCGGTCATATCAAGTGAGGCTAGGCAGTAGTGTTTCTTCACAACGTCATGTTTGTGCCGGAGTGCCTCAAGGTACGGTTCTCGACCATTTACTGTTCAACATTTTCCTTCAAGATCTGCTATTAAGACTGAGATGCAAAATCCTAGCGTTTGCGGATGACCTCAAGTTATGGCGGTGCATTCAATCGTATCATGACTGTTTTCTGTTCCAGTAAGATTTAGACAATATTGTTAGGTGAAGTAATGAGACAAAAATGATGTTAAATATATCAAAGTGCTGCCACATGCACTTAGGACATAAGAAATTTCCTTTCAGATATAAATTAGGTGCCGAGACAATTACGCAGGTACAATGCACAAGAGATTTAGGAATACTTGTGCACAAGTCATTAAAGAGTCGTCCAAACACGGACAGAATCATCCAAACGACCAGGAAACTTAGCTATGTAGTCCGGAGGTGTTTTTGTAATCCATCGGCTTCCTGTATTAAAATAATATGCAATTCACTTATTCGTCATATTATTGAATAAGAGACGTTTTATTTTATCTAACTTATTAAGTAGACTACGAATATTCGAGTAAATGATTTTTAAACCACCATTATTTGTGCTCAACTTGAAGGAAAAATCGCGAAGTGATTTTCGAAATTCACGAATACACCGATCTACATTGAGGCAAGGTGAAACAGTGAATATTTCACGTCTTAGGCGGAGGGCGCCAAAGTGGTAAGAAGGCTTGCAGGATTGATCACATCTGACAGTCCCTTCCAATGAATATGTAGACGCCTCCGCACAACTCGAAAATTTTGTATTGTCAAATTCTTTTCACCCAACTCTAATCGACATGCTAACTCTGATTTAGCCTCTTAATGTAAACTGCTTCACGTGTTTAAATCAAAATTAAAATTAAAATTTAGATTTAGCCTCTAAAATGTAAACTGCTTCATTGTAAAATGACGTTTATTTTAAATTTCATTTTTTTTATTTAAACTATATTTAAATTATAGAAAATCTAAAAACAATTATTAATTTTATTATTTAATTATTAAATTTTGATTTAGCATTATTATGTTTTGTTTATTTTATAATTATATTAAATACGTAGACTCAGTTAGCTGATTTAATTTGTTCTACTGACATGTTATTATTGACCTCTGGACTTTGTTTTCTCGGTAAAATGACCTCTGCCAGAAATACTGAAACTATGTATTATTGGTTACGACTTTACTATTAATTTTTCTCATTTTCAAACAAGTTTGATGAATTATTAATTCTTAAAAAGGGAGAAGTTTGCATCCCAAGGTGTTTACACTTTAAAATGTAAACTGTTTCACGTGATCACTTTTAAGAGACCAGGTAATGGCCAATAGCTAGGTCGCGTAGCGCGTGGAGTGAAGGTGGTAGATCTTTATAGATCTTGTTCCAGCCTGCAACCGCCTTAAGCAGGGCAGCCCCCTGTCAGATGCTGCTGGATGGCCCGTTGTAAGTTTAGTCTGAGTCAACTAAACTAGGTGGCGACACCGAAAAAGCAACGTTAAAAATTATGACTCAAAAGTTACATGATATGTGTTGTTTATTTTATAATTATATTAAATACGTAAACTCAGTTAGCTGATTTAATTTAAAAGTTTCCATTAGAAATAACATCTTTATCTTTTAGAAGTGATTTATAGATATGCTGATTTATCTTATCCGATATGTGATTCGTCATGATAGATTAATTAAAAATCGATTATAATAGATAAGATAGTACTAATCTATTATTGATTTACAGTAATCATTTATAGCAAATTTCTAAGTCAATAATTTACTTCTTATTATCGAGAATGTTTACTAAATTAAGTTTATAGTTAATTTATATGAAGTTTTAATGTCTTTTAAATATGTACTTTTATTAATCAAATGTAAGTATTTAACAAATCATAAAATTTGATCAATACAGAAACAAATATTTAATATTATTTTTGATAAAGATAAAGATAAAATAAAAGATTTATTTTAACGTGGCAAATGCGTGCCAGCGCACGCTTACATGACCACAACAAAAACAAAACTGTGAATCAGGCGTCGAGAAGGTGTGAACGGAGGAGGTGTTTGAATGTGATAAAAGAGGGAGCGCGGCGAAAGTCGAGAGGGAGTTGATTCCAGGCGAATGAGGCGGCGATGAGGAAAAATCGAAGACCATAGTTGTTGGACTAATTAGGAACGTGGAGTAAGAGGGTATGACAGGAACGAAGCGATAGCGAGGTGGGGCGAGTATCGTCTAAGAAAGGAAGGTTGATGAACGATGGGGAGCCGACAGCGATGAGACGAAAAGTAATGAGAAGAAGGCGGAGTTTGATGCGGATGTGGATGGTGGGCCAGGAGAGTTGGGCAAAATATGTGGATGTGTGGTCGAAGCGACGGAGGACGAAAGAGCACTCGAACGGCGGTGTTGATTATTCGTTGTAGGGGTAGGATGATGGATTTTGGAGAATTGGCGAAAAGGCTAAGGCAGTAATCGATTTTAGGGAAAAGAAGCGATGAAAGAAGAGACATACAAGAACGGAAGTCGATAAGGGGGCGGATACGGCGGATGTCACGAAGAATTAAGTTAGACGAGCGGACCTTGTCACGGACGAAGGGTTTAAGGGAAAGGTGATCATCGAAATGGAAGCCTAAGAAAGTGAGATTGTGGACTACAGGGATGATCGATGAGGCAAAAGATACAATGGGAGGAGATATGCTTGGTTTACGGGGAAGGATCCACATTATTTTGGACTTTTCGGGGTTTAGAACGAGATGGAGATTGGAGAGACGTTTGTAGATAGAAGAAAGACAGTTGGAGGCAGAAATGCCGATATCGTGTATGAGATGTGCGGGTGCATGAGCATAGATTAGAATGTCATCGGCGTATTGCATGACGTTAAAAGAGTAAGGTTTGATAAATGGAGAGAGATCGCCAAGCAAAAGAGAGAAAAGCAGGGACCTAGGACTGAACCTTGTGGGACCCCGCAAAAAATAGGGATGGGAGGGGAGGATGATGAATTAGAACAGACGCGAAAGGAACGGTCGGATAGATATGAGACGAACCATGCTACGGAGGAGGAAGAAAAGCCTAATCATAACGAAGGCGAGAAAGGAGGACGGGGTGGTTGACAATGTCGAATGCGGAGGAGAGGTCGAGGGAGATGAGAACACTATATAGAGCCTTGTCTCGAGAAATGAGTAAGTCGTTGTACACTTTTGTGCATGCGGTTTCTGTCGAGTGATTAGAGCGGAAAGCGGATATGGAAAGGAGGGTACAGATTGGATGAGGAGAGATAAGCGTTGATTTGTATTAAGATGAGGCGTTCTAAGAGCTTAGAAAGAGTAGGGAGTAGTGAAATGTGGCGATAGCTAGAAGGAAGGGAGGGGTCGAGCGATTGTTTCTTAAGGAGGGGACGAACGATTGCGGATTTCCAGTGTGAAGGGAAGATACGACTGCGGATGGACGAGTTAAACAAGGTTGTGAGAAATGGGGATATCGATGAGCATATAGATTTTAATATGTGGGTAGGCAGGGGATCGGCAGGTGAGGTTTTGTTGGGCAAGGACATGAGGACATATGATACTTCTGTAGGTGATACAGGGAGAAGATGAAAGAGTTCCGGAAGGATGAGAGTAGACTGGGCAGAGTGGGATAGGATGGAGACCGGGGTGTGAGAGAGCAGCGTGGATACTTTAGTCTGGAGAAATGACGAATAATCATTAGCATTGATGTTGCAAGGTGTAGAGGAACGAGCCAGGATTGAGTTAAAAGTATGCCAGAGAGTCTTAGAGTTGAATGAAGTGATGATTTTATGCTGCCAGAAGGAGTTGCATTTGGTACGTAGTAGGTTGAGATGAGACCGGCGAAGAGCAAGATAGGAATCACGGAAAGACGGAGTGATCGAGCGGAAATCGCGTCTGAGAGAGCGGTGATAGACTCGAAAAGCATGGCGGAGTTGACGCTTTGATAGTAGGCATTGGATGTCAAACCATGAGGCACGGTGCAAGCGACGGTGTGTGTGAGACTTGAAGGGCAAGAGAATATCGAGAGTGGATGTGAGTTCAGAGTCGAAAAGAAAGGCGAGATCGTGAGGAGATAAATATGTTATTGTGGATAATGATATATATGATTTGAGTAAGGCAGAGCGAAGAAGGGAGAGGTCAAGATTTATCCAAGGGCGACGTAGGATTGTAGGTGTGTGAGGAGGGGTGTGGTTGCGAGCGAGATCAAGGGTGATAAGAAAGTGATCGGATAGACCAGGATCAGAGATGGACAGTGAGGTGTGGGCAGCAAAATGATCGGGGACAGCGATGATGTCGAGTGCCCCGCCAAGTATATGTGTGGGGGCAGTGGAGATTAGTTTGTAATTGTAGTTGGATAGAATGTTGATGAAGCGGATGGAATCTGTGGAAGAGGGGCGGTCTAGGCGGATATTGAAGTCGCCTAGAACGAGTGAAGGGATTGAGGACAAAGAACAATGAGAAAGGAGGTCAGCGAGTTCGGTAAAAAATAAGGCTGTAGGAGCTGATGAACCAGGACGGTATACAATGGCGAGATCTAGAGTGATCGGGTTAGAATAACGACAAGTGAGCAATTCAAAAGAGCAAGGACTGAAAGGGGGATTGATTTTGCGAAGAGACGCTGGGTGACGCGCGAATGCGACGATGCCGCCATGATTAGAGGATTTAGAAGGGCATGAGCTGAGGGGGCGGGCGGATTCGACTAGGGAGCAACCGGCAGAGAGCAGACGGCGAATGGAAAGGTCGTCGGAATCTGAGTGCCAGGATTCGGTGAGGCAGAAGAGATCGGTGGATTGCTTGGTGAATAGGTTGAGGATAAGATCGGATTTATTGAGAATAGATCTAGTGTTGAGGAGACCGAGGCGGAAACCGTGTGCTGTGGCGAAAGAGACTAGTGGAGAAGACACATAGGAGAGATGGAGCGCCATCGAATTTTTGGACGGGTGTGGACAACTTAAAAATTTCCGTCTATGTTTCGGATGGCGAGTGAAGTTTCGCCGTTTTTCTCGCGACGACGTTTTTCGATGCGGGCTGAAGAGATTTGAGCGATTTCGGAAGGGGCGCGATCGGGGAAAATTCGAGTGGTTGAAGATGACATGAGTTTGAATCGTTGAGAGAGGACAGAAGACGCGTGAGAGCGATGCTTGAAAACAATTTTTAGGAGAGGGGGCTGGGAAGGATTAGATTGAGAAGATTTGTTTAGACGGATGAATGCGACTGGAGAAATGTCCTTGAAAAAGGATGGTTTATCCGCAGGAACAATAGACGAGATGATGGATCTGAAGGCGGAAACATCGTGGTCCAGACGTGCTTGTGGAGATAAGGAGTTAGAAGGCGTGATATTAGTAACAATGACGCAACGATCGCGAGAAGCAAAGCGCTTCCGTAAAGGAGGACGACTGACGTGAGTAGGTGAGATCACGATAGAAGAGCTGGCAGTTGATGATTTGGAGGGATTTGGTTTGACGACGGGAGACATAGAGGATAATGATAATAAAGCGGGTGGCAAGCGATGTGAGGAAAGGTTATGAGTGGAAGGATAGTGGAGGCTGGTGGAGGTGATTTTGATTGATGGATGCAAGTTATTGAGAAACGAGACAGGAAGGACGGGACGTGGGGTGTCGGGGAGTGAACATACATTAGTTGTAACAATTTGCGGCTCCGTCACTGTATCGGTAGATTTATCATAAACTTGACAAAATCCATCTTGCTGCGATACAATTTGCGGCTCCTTCAGATTATCTGATAATGGATTATCTGATGATGACGTAGAAACGCAATGAGGGGTAGAAATGTAAGGTGATTTATCTGATACGACAAAAGAATACTGGGTTGCAAATGGTCAATGACAGTAACATCAGAAGATTGAGCTGATTGATTGGGCAAAATTGAAGGATGTATAGTAATACCTGTAAAAGAGATGGGAGATTTGGCATTCTTAGAGGCAATCGAATGCGGGAGAATTGGGCATCGAGGTTGAGACTTATTACAATACGAAGAGGCATGTGTGGACATCGCTGCATTGCCAGATAGTTTCAATATATTTGTCTTGAGACTCTCTATTTCACTCTTCATCGTATTTATCATCTTAGCCGAACAGTAGCCACAGTAGAATTCGTTGTCTGCAAGGCAAGATGCCTGGGATTCTGAAGTCCAAATACTTACCCACGTGTGACAATCATTGTTTGAGCAAAGGACTTGTTGTTCAGATCCATTGGAAACATCTCTAACATCGGTGTTGGACGCAACATGGTTGGGAACTTGAGACTTTTGTTTTTTCCGACCCATTTGTATATAGTCGTTTGATTCGTGATTTTATTCTCCTCGTTGTATGTATATTAGATTGTATGTTATTTATTGTAGATGACGGGAGATTGTATGTTATTTATTGTAGATGACGGCAGATGACGGGAGTCTGTTCCAACTGTTTATTACTCGATCTCTGATATCCTGATAGTGTCGATGGACTTTTTGTAAGTAGTTTATTAAGCAGCCAAGAAAGTTCAAACTAGTGTCAAACTATGTTAATTCTTCGAAATGAGAATGTTGATTGACCGACTAAACGAAGACACTATTTGAGATTGAATATTTACCGAACTGAAAACGTTAATGATGTGGCATACTAAATATCAGTAGAAACATATGCATCAAACTAGAGATACTTAAAAGACAGGAACATTTAAGCGTTTGTACCAACCCTTTACTCGTTGGGGTAAAGTGGTTGGATGCTTTTGATGTTGGCGTCGAATATTCATGGCAGTTTTTCAGGGATACTCTGTATCACCTCCTTAATCGTTTCTCACCTCTTCAGAGTAAACACTGTTTGACATCGATCTCACCGTCTTGGTTTAATAGCGACAATAAACATGTTTTAAAGATGAGACGTAAGGCCTTTAATAACTATCGTAAAGACAGCTAATTTCAGCACTTATAAGAAATGGCGAAACCTCGTTACGTCCATGAAGCGAACTGGTAGGCGATCTTTCGAAAATCAGCTAAGTATAAACTGTCACCGTGATCCCCGCTCTTTCTTTAGGTATGTGACTGCTAAGCATACGCGCTGTAAACCTATAAATTGTATTCAACGTGACGATGAGAAATTCATAACTGATTCTTTGCAGATATCAAATATGTTTGGAAATCATTTCCATTCTTTGAATCTTGACCATAAGGATGTGACAATGGGTGATCCGTGTACATTTGAATCGCCCGGAGATGACACCAGCGACCTCTTCCGATGTGATGATGTTCTCCAAGAGCTTCGGAAACTTAAATGCAAAGCAGGTGCGGGTCCAGATGGCTTACCGCCCGTATATTTGCGCAACATCGCTGACATAATATGTCATCCGCTTTACAATATTTTCTCTGCGTCTGTTGCTTTGGCGTTGTTTCTTCTGATTGGCAGAATTCCATCATCTGCCCTATTTATAAGAAGGGGATAGTTCGTTCATTGACAATTATAGGCCTATTAGTCTCACTTGCGTGTGTTGTCGTGTGCTAGAAAGATTGATTAAGCGACGAATAATAGAATTTCTAAATAGATTTCAAATTTTGAACCCAGCACAGCATGGCTTCCGAAAAGGTTATTCCACGACTACTAATCTTGTACATGCACGTGAAAATTGGTATCACTATTATGATCAAGGCATACCAGTTGATGTCATTTTCTTTGATTTCTCAAAAGCGTTCGACTAAGTTAATCACACGCGTCTTATTGAGAAGTTGGAGCACATTCATCTTGATAAGAGGATCATAAACTGGATTCGGGTATTCCTTTCCAACCGACAAAGTGTCGTACGAGTAAATGAGTCGCTGTCGAGTCCATTTCCAGTGTTATTAGGTGTTCCACAGGGAAGTGTATTGGGTCCCATCTTATTCAGTCTTTATATCAACGATTTGATACCAAATATCAGTTCATTCAGTTTATTATATGCAGATGATCTTAAAGTTTGGCGACCTATTATTTCCGATCTTGACAAACAGCATTTACAAAGCGACGTCGACGTTATATCCAATTGGTCTATACGAAATCACTTGAGGATCAATTCCGCTAAATGTACATGTATGCGTATATCACGAAGATCATGTGATCATCTTGGAGGTGAGTACCAGTTTGGTTCAATTAGTATCGAAAGAACCAACTCATATAAAGATTTGGGAGTTTGGGTTTGTGCTAACTTATCCACTCGAAAGCATTCAGACTACGTGTGTTGCATCACAAAACGCTTAATAGGACATACTCGTCGAGCTCTGATAGGCATAGATCCGTTATGTTACCATACCTTAGCAAATGCGTTTTTCTTGAGCCATATCTTATACGCATCGCCAGCTTGTTATCCCGAAACTACTTATGAGCGTCGTGCATTAGAGAAAGTGTTCAGATCAACAACTAAATTAGTCTCAGGGCTGCATATTTATGGCTACGCGAAACCCCTCCAGATATTAAAAAAAAGTTTGAGATAAAATAACATACAATTAGATTATTTCTCTCTATACAGCGAATCTACAAAATTGAAAAGAATTACTTACTAAAAGAACTACTTACAAATCTTAAACACACAATCGACTTTCCAGCAGTCATCCCGAGATACAAGGGCTCTGACTAGTGCGCATATCATATTTGTGATTTTTCTTCACAAATGGTAAAAAAAGGTCAAAATAAAAACGATACTTATAGGAATGGGCGGACTAAGGCTGATAGCAAACATGATGCATCACATATCACTGGTAGCGAAGAGGAATACGGTAGTCTGCAGGTGGCTTGTGATGTTCCCGGCTGCAGTGTTTGGACGACAGTTTCTCTGTTAACTTCGTTGCGTAACAGCTACACTATCAAGAAATATATATGTGGATTTTGCTGTGCGTCTAGGTTCATGCAAATGGGATGCGTTAGTGGACAGGCAAATACATCACATGTTGTTGTTCACGGTGATGAACACACTATGGAAGTATGTGAATTTGATGTGGATTATTCCGTTCACGAATCGCAGCATTTCAAGGAAATAACTAACTTACCCGTTGATCTTGAATCTGGTATCGCATCTTCAAATGTAACCTGTGATAGAACGGCAAGTCCTAGAAACAGCGTTCGTATATTGCGAAAAACAAAATCGGCATTGGAAGAACGGTTGATTGAAAACAGCATCACGGCAAGCTCAGTGCGTGTACATGAGAATTCACTTAAGCTCAATGAACCTACTGATAATCTTTCACAGGACGAGTTACCCAGTTCTGTGTCTTCTAAGTTCAAAAGTTCTCACAGAGTGTATAAGAAAAATCGAAGCGCTTCAAGGGACAGGTGCATTCTTTTCGCCAATCTATCTGAATCAAATTCTTCTGTGTCACAGGAGCGAGTAAACGATGATGTTAGTGCGATAAGAGGAGTTCTGAATAAAATATTCCATGCTAACGATAAAGATATAGCTAAGGAGATTGTGGTTAGAAGTTTGTTCCGGCTGGGAAGGCGAACAAACAGTTCAAACATACCGCGATTGTTAAAGGTTGTGGTAGATTCGTCAACTCATGCAAATTATATATTTAGTCGGGCTCATCGTCTCGAAAAAACTCAATACGTATTTTGAGAGATCTATCTTTTGACGATCGTTCAAAACTGAAAAATGCGAGGAACGAGCTTCACAAGCGTTTACTATTAGGCGAGAAAGATCTATGCATTAGAAATTTTCGAGTTGTTCGTCGAAAGCCATTTGTCCGTTGGAAACCATTAGAACTGTAGATAGATCGGTATCCTCTAGCATGTGTGGATCTTTTATTACCGTACTAGCAACAGCTAGTCCATGTCGAGATGTTTCGTCTTCCATGAAAATTGCATTTACAAATGCACGTAGCGCAGTTAATAAGTTGGATGAGATTAGGTATTGGATACGTTGTCATGATGTCAATGTCTTTGGAGTTTGTGAAAGTTGGTTTCATCCTGACATATCTGATGATATGGTTCACATACCTGAATTCGCTCTTTATAGATCTGATCGAGCCCATGGACGCGGTGGTGGAGTTGCCTTCTATGTGCATGTGAGTTTGATTGTTAGTTCAGCCGTAAAATTCATTGATGATTCATGCTCTGCCGAGGTTCTACAGTTGAGTATTACGCAATCTGGGAGTGCTATTATTACTTTATGTATAGTATATCGTGCTCCAGGCGCAAAATCGTTCGCTCTTATTGATTTCCTTAAGAATATACCCAAGTGCCATAAATTTTTTATCTTTGGCGATTTTAACCTGCATTCATACAATTCCGCCCTCTCCAGTATTGCAACTTATGATAAATATACTATGTCGTTATGTAATTTATTGTATGATGAAATGTTGCTTATTCAACATGTTCATTTTGATACTCGTTTCTCCGCAGAATCATCCTCGAAGATTGACCTGCTGTTTACTAGACTTGAATATGATATTTCTTCAATTGACAAAGAACCTCCAATTAGTTCAAGCGATCATGTGGTGGTCAAGTTTCTGATTCCTACTAATTCGACCGGATCAGACAGTGTAGAGATTGTTGAGAAGCGAGTACGGAAAGTTATCCCAGATAATGAGATAATTGAATATGCTAAAAGGATTTCTTTTGTAAGTAATGATGGTGATGTGGAGAGCATGTGGCAGTCTATCAAAAGTGGGGTAATTCAAGTCCTAGACGAATTTGCTCCCATGCGTGTATTTTCCAAGCGTAAGAGGTCTGATAAACCTCCGTGGTTTGATAGCGAACTAAAGCGTTGTATAAGGTTGAGAAATAAGGCGTGGAGTCTCTGTAGTAAGAGTGATGCTTTATATAGTGAGTACAAACTAATACGCAATAAATGCAATCGCTTAAAATCAAAAAAGAGATACTTGTACGAGAATGATGTTGCTATGTCTTTAGGACACACACCCAAGCGATTTTGGAATTATGTTTGTCGATCAAGAGTATCTAATTCTAGTGTCCGACGCATTCATATCGGAAACGAATTAGTTGAAGACCCTATGAAAATTTCTGAGGCGTTCGCTGATGTGTTTGCACTATCGTTAAATAGGGATGATGCTTATAAAGTCAATATTTGTAATGGTTCTTCAATCTGTCAGAGTCCATATATAATTATCACGATGGAGGAAGTTGAGATAGAGCTATCAAGGTTAGCTAAATGCGTGTCAGCTGGTCCTGACGATATCCCCACTTATATCCTTAAAGCTCTTGAAATGTATCCTGTCATATCCGCTTTCCAAATTATTTAACGTTTCTCTCAATACGTCGATAATTCCAAATGATTGGAAATCGGCGATTGTGGTACCACTTCCGAAAACGAAAAATGCTTGCGATGTTAGTGATTTTAGGCCCATAAGTTTAACATCTACTGTAAGTAAGGTACTTGAGAGAATTGTTCACAAAAGATTAATAAATGTATTGGGTTCAATAAACTATTTGAGCGACTCTCAACACGGTTTTCGGCATGGCCGCTCATGTCTAACGAATACTTTATGTGCTCGTGAACAATGGGCTGACGCAATTTCATGTGGATTGGTTGTCGATGTCGTCTATTTGGATTTCTCCAAGGCATTTGATCGCGTTCCACATGCTGAATTAATAAGTATTCTCGAATCTATTGGTGTAGATTACTATCTGACTCGTTGGATTGAGAACTTCTTGAGTGGTCGACAATTTTGTGTAAGAGTAGGTAATGCTTTTTCATCTAGACGCAGTGTTATACGTGGTGTACCTCAAGGAACGGTTCTCGGGCCATTATTATTTTGCATTTTTATCAACGAGTTGTTGAGATCGCTTAATGTACCACACTTATCCTATGCTGACGATTTGAAGTTATGGAATGTGATCTCGACTGAACGAGACTGTTTGTCATTGCAGCGTGACCTGGATTTAGTGTATGAATGGAGTCTTACTACAGGAGTATCATTAAACCTGGAAAAGTGTAAGAATATGAGATTGGGTCGTGGACGCAAAGGATGTCATACCTACTTCATTGGTGTAAAAGAACTTGAGATAGTTTCGACTCATCGTGATCTTGGTATTTTGATCGATTCATCTTTAAAGACACGACATCATTACAACATTCAATTAGGCAAAGCTAGAAAAATGATGCACACTATCAAAAATTGCTTTCTGAAAATAAATCCATCGTCGTTCAGGGTGCTGTTTAACTCGTTATTGAGACCAATACTTGAGTATTGCTCTCCATCTTGCTTCCCATGTACACGGACTGAACTGAATGCTGTCGATGGAGTTCTTCGCCGTATTACCCGTTTATGTCCAGACTGTAAGTATTTACCTTATCGTGAGAGACTTAAAGTGATTGGCATATTTGACATGAAGGTGAGGTTAATGTTTATCGACTTGGTTGCAACGTGGAAATTATTGCACAAATTTGATGGATATCCTCGAAATATTATGGCGTGTCGTAATAATAGATCCAGGCGACATCATTCGATGACAATTTTTAAACAGCATACTGGGAAACTATCGCCTGTCACAAGATTGTCAAGACGTGTAGTTAACGTGTGGAATAGTCTTCCTGAATACGTTGTTGCCTCCACAACGCTGACTTTATTTAAGAAGCGATTGCGAATATGTCTGGAACAGATCGATAATATGGAGAAGCTATCGTATCCCTGATTTTCTTAACTCTATCAATTCTACATTTTGTTTAATTTTTATTTTATTTTTTCGTGAGCAGACTGAACAGCCATATAGGCTTTGTCTTGTATGTTATAATTTTTTTTGAAGAGAAGATTTATTCAAGAAAAAAAAGAAGTAAAATGTTCTACAAACTAGAAAAGTTTCTTGCACTGTCAAGCACATTGTCCCGACATATTACTCAACGGAGTGCAGCGGACTTGTAATGATGCTGCTCTTGCTAGCGCTAGTCCCGTTTTGATCCTCAAATCACGCATGCATTCGTTGTATGGCCGAGTAGATTTTATAGATTGACGCCTGCATATTTGTCGTAGCACCTTTGAAGCTATTTCACCAGCTCCACCGTTAGCTGCAAAAATTATAGGAAAAAAACAAGCTCTTTCAAATCGTGATATACGTTCACCGTATTTTCCGATTTTCCTTTGTTCGTGGTAGTGAAAGTGATTTTGTGGCATTGATGTTGAGTAGGACGAAGCAAGGTGATTGTAAACGCAAATGTCCAATAGGGACCGCTCCGAAATACTAAACAACCCATAGCAAGAAATATCTACTCTAGCGTTATGTTCCCTGGCTGTCGAATTTGTTGCGAATGTTACTCCGTCTGGAAGCGGTTGCAGTGTAGGTTCAAGAGAAACGGGGTCGCAAATCCCTTTTAGCTCTTTTGCAATTAGATCCCGAAGGAAGTTGTGTCGTATTATTGGCATACCACCGACCTTACATGAAAGAGAGTGACGGAGCTCAAACTTTGAACCGCATAAACATTGATCTGGTTGTTTCGGAGGCGTCCAACCATATCTTGTCGCTAGAGCGTCTTGAAATTGGAGCTTTGAGAGTCGATAACCATATGCTTCCATCGGTTTTGCAGACAACCATGTTGACGCACCACACGTAGCAGCAAATTTTAAAGCTTTTATAATATTGCTATCTTCCAATGTTTGTAATTTAATATTCCAAAAATTATTTCGTTGATTGTGAATATCCAAAGCGATTTGTTGCTGCTGTTGGGCCAACAAGGGGCCAAATGATGCATTGATCAGCGGTTGACACATTCGGCGCGAATTTTCGAATTCCAGATCAGATCCATCTTGAGGCAGAAAAATTCCCAAACCACCATACCGCAAAGGGATATTTAATATTGTTTTAAATCGATCTATATCGACGACGCCAGTTATCTTGGGAACAAGGCAGGATACTATGATTTTCGACAAGTTTGCGAATGCTTCTGAATAGACATGTATAGTTCGTTGTATGAAGTTCCAGCTGTGTTGTAGTGCTTGAGTCAGAGCGACGTAAGCCAAGTGAGGATCTTCGTCGGCTACTAGTATCAACCTCTCTATGCAAGTAGACCATTCATCTATTTTCCTTTTTATAAACATATTTGTATATGATTTTGTACCAATAGCTGAACCCAGTATCTCAATTCCATCAGTATTAATGCATAGGTTAGATTCTACGAAAATCGACCGGGCAACGCTAAGTATCTTATCGTGTACCAACATTCGGCACTTTTCTTCATTAAGATAAAATCCAAAATCAGGACCGACTCGACGCACAGTATCCCAAATCGTCTTAAGGTCCTTCACACTTCCGATAATGTTAGAGTCATCCGCATACCAGCGATGTACAGTATTCGGGGCAGCCTTTGAAAGAACATTAATCAAGGGAAGAGACGCCGCGGCAAACGCAATCATGGAAAGCGGGTCACCTTGAGTGAATCCCTCTGATGATTCTAAAAAATCATTGTCGACAGTCAGTATATTAGGGCATTTGTAGATATTTCGTAGTATAGTGGATAAAGAAGGACATATGAACTCTACATTGTTCAAAGCGACTAAACGATTTATGCGATTAAAAGCGTTGGATGCATCTAGTTGTAATATGCACAAGTCATCGCTACTATCAAAGAGTTCTCTTGTGGAATGAATTGCCATCTCAATACCACATCGTTGGCCAGAGCATAATTGAACACAACCAGCCACTTTCTGGATATCTTCCGAAATTCTTTTCGCCACAACTTTGCCTACTATTCTTCGAGAGACTTCACCTACTCCAATCGGTCGTACTCCTGGATTTTTATCTAGTGGAATTAGACGGCTTACTGTAAAGGCCTCAATGTCGCCGGGATTCAATTCGATGGTCGCTATAGTTATTGCGAAGTTGGCTAAGGATTCAGCAAGCCCATTAGAACTTTGACCAAAAGAGCATATCATACTCTTCCATGAAGATGCATTTACTCCAGAAGGCCCTGCTGCACCACGTGTAGATCTAGCGGCAGAACGAATATCTTCAGCATCTATTTTTAGGAAGCGAACAGGATGATGATCAGCAATGTTATCCAGTGGAGCTCTGAGTAAGACGTGTTTATTCGCAGGAATTGAATCAGGATGTAATTCCAACAATTTCTCCTTTACTGATTGACCGCTTGGCAAAGTGTCTTTAAGTCTGAACACCTGGTGCGATTTATTGGGATCTTTTAGTACTTGAATTGCGGCGTGTGTTTTTCCCGTTGTTAACAGTTTACTAAATAAGTTTATCCAGTTTTGATTCTTTTTTATTATTGGTAAACGATCGCGTGCCTCAGATTGAAGAATTCTTCCCTCAACTAGTAGTTCGGATATTCGGTTCTCTTTCCAGAGTAATATTCGTCTTGTAAGTATTGATCTTATTGCGCTAGTCTTCCTTGTTGTTGTTTTTTGAAGCATAAGTTGACATATAACGGTTATCTTCATCAGGAGATACCTCATTTTAGAGTGATCAGAGTTAATTGCGGAGTAACATTCCGATAGTATGTCTATGAAACTTGAACTTGTGTTGCATTTTGGTAAGTTGAACAAGTTAGGTATCCACTTTACAACTTCATAGTATGTAGATTCAATGATCGATGCGTGCTGCGCTATGTTATTTGATGTTTCGATTATGTTTGTGTTAACCGATCCATTACAAGTTGAATTATCGATTAAACATGATTGTTTAACCACATTGTCAACTACATACAGAGAAGCGGTATTTCCACAATTTCGTGCTGAACAGTTGACGCAAGGTTGTTTTAGACGGGCACATTTGCATGACTTACAAACAGCAGCTTGACCGTTGGAGGAACAACATTTTGAAATACCTGCAGGAATTCCTTTCGGCATAATTTGTGTTGGATATAATTGTTGTATTGTATGTTATTTTATTGTAATTTGATCTTTTTGAGTTGCCGATTGTAGAATTTTGTATATTATTTATTGTAATTTGTGTATTTACTTTAGATCTCAAACTTTTTTAGATCTCAAACTTTTTTAAGCTTGTATGTTATAATAATAATATTAAATATGCCTTGTCTGCGATATATCCGTGACAAGCGAGATCGCTCTCTTGTTTGGAAAATTCTGCACACTAAAAATCATCCACTGTCACATCTACTGCAACTGAGAGGTCAACCTTCTCTTCGCGGACACCCCCTGATGCTGAAAACACAAAGGTACATGCATGCAGTTTCCTGCTTTGCCAAACGAGTCGTACGATCTTGGAATTCGCTTCAGAGTGCGACCGTTTTGTCGTCTACTGCTTCAAGTTTTTGCGCCCTACTGGATGATGACCCTTCCTTCTCAAGACAACGGTGGGATTTTCAGTAGTTTATCTGATGAGGGAGGGACAAAACGACTCTTATTCTTTTTATTCTTTTTATTTTGTGAAGCAACTTGTAAAGAGCCTCGGCTCAATTCGTTGTCAATTAATAATAATAATAATTTTAAACCTTGGGATGCAAACTTCTCCCTTTTTTAAGAATTAATAATTCATCAAACTTGTTTGAAAATAAGAAAAAATAATAGTAAAGTCGTAACCAATAATACATAGTTTCAGTATTTCTGCCAGAGGTCATATTACCGGGAAAACAATGTCCACAGGTGAACAATAACATGTCAGTAGAACAAATTAAATCAGCTAACTGAGTATACGTATTTAATATAATTATAAAATAAACAGCACATAATAATGCTAAATTAAAATTTAATAATTAAATAATAAAATTAATAATTGTTTTTAGATTTTCTATAATTTATATCAAGTTAAAATAAAAAATTGAAATTTTTTTACGACATCGGCATTTCTGCCTCCAACTGTCTTTCTTCTATCTACAAACGTCTCTCCAATCTCCATCTCGTTCTAAACCCCGAAAAGTCCAAAATAATGTGGATCCTTCCCCGTAAACCAAACATATCTCCTCCCACTGTATATTTTGCCTCATCGATCATCCCCATAGTCCACAATCTCACTTTCTTAGGCTTCCATTTCGATGATCACCTTTCCCTTAAACCCTTCGTCCGTGACAAGGTCCGCTCGTCTAACTTAATTCTTCGTGACATCCGCCGTATCCGCCCCCTTATCGACTTCCGTTCTTGTATGTCTCTTCTTTCATCGCTTCTTTTCCCTAAAATCGATTACTGCCTTAGCCTTTTCGCCAATTCTCCAAAATTCATCATCCTACCACTTAAAACGAATAATCAACACCGCCGTTCGAGTGCTCTTTCGTCTCCGTCGCTTCGACCACACATCCATATATTTTGCCCAACTCTCCTGGCCCACCATCCACATCCGCATCAAACTCCGCCTTCTTCTCGTTACCTTTCGTCTCATCGCTGTCGGCTCCCCATCGTTCATCAACCTTCCTTTCTTAGACGATACTCGCCCCACCTCGATATCGCTTCGTTCCTGTCATACCCTCTTACTCCACGTTTCTAATTACTCCAACAACTATGGTCTTCGATTTTTCCTCATCGCCGCCTCATTCGCCTGGAATCAACTCCCTCTCGATGTCCGCAGCGCCCCCTCCTTAATCACATTAAAACACCTTCTCCGTTCACACCTTCTCGACACCTGATTCACAGTTTTGTTTAACAAAAAAAGTTCGACTTACTCATTTCTCTTTATCGAGAAATGAGTAAGTCGTTGTACACTTTTATGCATGCGGTTTCTGTCGAGTGATTAGAGCGGAAAGCAGATTGGAAAGGAGGGTACAGATTGGATGAGTTGAGATAAGCGTTGATTTGTATTAAGATGAGGCGTTCTAAGAGCTTAGAAGGAGTACGGAGTAGTGAAATGAGGCGATATCTAGAAGGATGGGAGGGGTCGAGCGATTGTTTCTTAAGGAGGGGACGAACGATTGCGGATTTCCAGTGTGAAGGGAAGATACGACTGCGGATGGACGAGTTAAACAAGGTTGTGAGAAATGGGGATATCGATGAGCATATAGATTTTAATATCTGAGTAGGCGGGGGATCGGCAGGTGAGGTTTTGTTAGAAAAAACATGAGGACATAAGATACTTCTGTAGGTGATACAGGGAGAAGATGAAAGAGTTCAGGAAGGATGAGAGTAGACTGGGCAGAGTGGAATAGGATGGAGACCGGGGTGTGAGAGAGCAGCGTGGATACTTTAGTCTGGAGAAATGACGAATAATCATTAGCATTGATGTTGCAAGGCGTAGAGGAACGAGCCAGGATTGAGTTAAAAGTATGCCAGAGAGTCTTAGAGTTGAATGAAGTGATGATTTTATGCTGCCAGAAGGAGTTGCATTTGGTACGTAGTAGGTTGAGATGAGACCGGCGAAGAGCAAGATAGGAATCACGGAAAGACGGAGTGATCGAGCGGAAATCGCGTCTGAGAGAGCGGTGATAGACTCGAAAAGCATGGCGGAGTTGACGCTTTGATAGTAGGCATTGGATGTCAAACCATGAGGCACGGTGCAAGCGACGGTGTGTGTGAGACTTGAAGGGCAAGAGAATATCGAGAGTGGATGTGAGTTCAGAGTCGAAAAGAAAGGCGAGATCGTGAGGAGATAAATATGTTATTGTGGATAATGATATATATGATTTGAGTAAGGCAGAGCGAAGAAGGGAGAGGTCAAGATTTATCCAAGGGCGACGTAGGATTGTAGGTGTGTGAGGAGGGGTGTGGTTGCGAGCGAGATCAAGGGTGATAAGAAAGTGATCGGATAGACCAGGATCAGAGATGGACAGTGAGGTGTGGGCAGCAAAATGATCGGGGACAGCGATGATGTCGAGTGCCCCGCCAAGTATATGTGTGGGGGCAGTGGAGATTAGTTTGTAATTGTAGTTGGATAGAATGTTGATGAAGCGGATGGAATCTGTGGAAGAGGGGCGGTCTAGGCGGATATTGAAGTCGCCTAGAACGAGTGAAGGGATTGAGGACAAAGAACAATGAGAAAGGAGGTCAGCGAGTTCGGTAAAAAATAAGGCTGTAGGAGCTGATGAACCAGGACGGTATACAATGGCGAGATCTAGAGTGATCGGGTTAGAATAACGACAAGTGAGCAATTCAAAAGAGCAAGGACTGAAAGGGGGATTGATTTTGCGAAGAGACGCTGGGTGACGCGCGAATGCGACGATGCCGCCATGATTAGAGGATTTAGAAGGGCATGAGCTGAGGGGGCGGGCGGATTCGACTAGGGAGCAACCGGCAGAGAGCAGACGGCGAATGGAAAGGTCGTCGGAATCTGAGTGCCAGGATTCGGTGAGGCAGAAGAGATCGGTGGATTGCTTGGTGAATAGGTTGAGGATAAGATCGGATTTATTGAGAATAGATCTAGTGTTGAGGAGACCGAGGCGGAAACCGTGTGCTGTGGCGAAAGAGACTAGTGGAGAAGACACATAGGAGAGATGGAGCGCCATCGAATTTTTGGACGGGTGTGGACAACTTGAAAATTTCCGTCTATATTTCGGATGGAGAGTGATGTTTCGCCGTTTTCCTCGCGACGGCGTTTTTGGATGCGGGCTGAAGAGATTTGAGCGATTTCAGAAGGGGCGCGATCGGGGAAAATTCTTGTGGTTGAAGATGACATGAGTTTGAATCGTTGAGAGAGGACAGAAGACGCGTGAGAGCGATGCTTGAAAACAATTTTTAGGAGAGAGGGCTGTGAAGGATAAGATTGAGAAGATTTGTTTAGACGGATGAATGCGACAGAAGAAATGTCCTTGAAAAAGGATGGTTTATCCGCAGGAACAATAGAGGATAGGATGGATCTGATGGCGAAAACATCGTGGTCTAGACGTGCTTGTGAAGATAAGGAGTTTGAAGGCGTGATATCAGTGACAATGACGCAACGATGGCGAGAAGGAAAGCGCTTCCGTAAAGAAGGACGACTGACTTGAGTAGTGAGATCACGATTGGAGTTGGCAGTTGATGATTTGGAGGGATTTGGTTTGACGACGGGAGACATAGACGATAATGATAATAAAGATGGTGGCAAGCGATGTGAGGAAAGGTTATGAGTGGAAGGATTGTGGAGGTTGGTGGAGGTGATTTTGATTGATGGATGCAAGTTTTTGAGAAACAAGACGGGAAGGACGGGACGTGGGGTGTCGGGGAGTGAAAATACATAAGTTGTAACAATTTGCGGATCCGTCACTGTCTCGGTAGATTTATCATATACTTGACAAAATCCATCTTGCTGCGATACAATTTGCGGCTCCTTCACTGTCTAAGTAGATTTATCAGAAATTTGAGAAATTCGATCATGCTGCGATGCCATTTCCAATTGCTCTAAGCGTTTTATTAACAAGTTGATTTGTTTCGCCGCACAGAATCCGCAGTAGAATGGTGGCCTGCCACAAGTTTCCTGACCCAAAGCACAATTGTGTTACTGATGTCCAGATTTGACAGCCGCTTGCGGAGCATTCCACTTGTATGTCCCCGAGCTTGCAGGCTTTATCGTTATCAACAGAGATTACTCGCGTGGCTTTTGGTAGATTTTTCTTCTTGGCTGACATTAACTGTAGGTTGCAATAGTTTACAATTTTTAAAGCTGCGCTCCTTGTTGTATGTTATTTATTGTGTATATTAATCTTGTATGTTATTTACCTCAAATGTAAGTAGTATATTAAGCAGCCAAGAAAGTTCAAGAAAGTTTTGTTTTGTTGTGGTCATGTAAGCGTGCGCCGGCACGCATTTGCCACGTTAAAGTAAATCCTTTTTTATTATATAAATATTATAATTAAATTTTATTTTTTTATTTTTTAAAGAAAAGTTGATTTAGAGAAATTAGGTTCCCGTAAACGGGCCTATAAATGAGATTTATTGTCGGGAAAGATTAGATGTCTTCTACTTGATCGCGGCATTCACAGACATAGTGAAGAAGCACGTGCAATCGAGAAGCTAATCTTGCGTTTAAGGTGAACCAATACATCACTATACTTTTCTGATTTTAACCTCGATGATATCGAGGCAATGTCCTTAAGTAGTTTAAGAGCAGGCGGTCCAACTCCTACTGATTATGAAAAAATTAATGGTATAAATTTGCTTTCTTCCACACTGACAATTCTTTCATTGTATTTGCTGCTTTTGCGATTTTTATTATATTCAAAGGCGGCGAGAGGCGAACTGCTGGCATATGACGGAGCATGTACTGAAAAAACATTGACGTCAAAAAACGTATGCTCATTTCTATTGTCATGTAGTCCATAACATGAAATGTATAGGCGCGCATTGTTATTTTTCGTTGTTGAATTATTCATGAATTCTAAGCTGACTGGAATCTTTTGCAAAGTTGGTTCGACTTCGACGCCATGGCATATCTCTGATAATGCATAAGCGATCGTGTTCCGAATATCGTTGTGACGGATTATTGGTACACCACCTCGTTTACATGATAATGCGTGAATAATGCCATTTGTTGTACCGCATATACATTTTTTTTGTTTAGATCTGGTGGATTCCATCCATATCTGGAACATATGGCATCCCTAAATTCATAAGAATGGAGATGAAAATTATCAACGGCTAGAGGAAGCGCACTTAGCCATAATGAAGCGCAATTCTTAGTAGCATGGTTAATTGCATTACATACTGCTTGTTGAGCCCTTTGTTTGACATCAATTAAGCGGTTCTTGTAAACATTAATTCGTTGACAAGAAATACTTTTTATAACATCTGATTGTACTTGTCACAGAGTTTCTCCTGTATATTCAGAATCATAAGTATCACAGATTAGTTGTGCATTTTCATACTCTAATGTGGATGCGAAAATTGGGTCTAATACGCCTAGACCTCCTAGTTTAAGAGGTGAGGTCAATATTGTCCACCAATCATGATTCAAGGTTCGACTTGTTAGAGATGGTAAAAGCTTGTCTGTTAATATGGTCAACAACGTTGACAAATGCACGCATTCAAATGTTGTATTTCTGAAAAAGTGAGACCATTTCCATTGTACTGATTTTGTAAGACCGATATAAGATACATGTGGATCAACTTTGGCTATTTCTACTAAACGATCAAGTAGACGAGTTCAACTATGAGATTTATCAAGTGCAACCGAATTTACATACTCGGTAGTGCCTATAGGAATGCCAAGTATCATAATACCATCCGATGATATTCCAATTTCTTTCATTGGGCATGTTTGCTTTATTTCAGATGGATGCGTAAGCAGTTGTGTTTTCTTAGCGTTAACGAAATATCCATATTGAGGTCCACCGCTTTTTTATACATTCCATACTATAGTTAACTCGTCAATAGTACCGACAAAGTTTGCATCATCCGCAAACCAAACTTGTATTATGCTGGGAACACTGTTTTTAATTTTGTTGTTCAACGGAAGTGAGGCCATGGAGAAAGCCGCCATAGCTAAGGGGTCCCCTTGTGTAAACCCCTCTCGAGAAAATATGCTTGTACCGCCAAGCACTAGTTGAGCGTCGGTTCTGTAAGTGTTTGCAAGAACACAAGCCAACGAAGGACAAATGTATTGTATATTGTGAATAGCAGCTTGTCGATTTAGAGTTAAATGCGTTAGAAGCATTTACGGCAAGAACACAACGTTGTTTATTCGACATAAATGCGGATTTGATGGAATGAATAGCAAACTCAATTCCGCCACGTTGTAATGCCTCCAATTGACTCTTTCCATCCACGTCTTGCAAAACGAATTTTACCACCTCAATTATGGCTTTACATACTATGCGTTTCGTAACTTCACACACTCCTATCGGTCCTATGCCCCCGGATTTTTTCGGGATAGCGACAAGCCTACATGTCGTTAACGCATCAAGAACACCAGTGGGAATTTTATCAGTAGTTAATCGAATTGTGAATTCAGACAAAGCCCTGGCAAGGTTACGTGAATGAATTCCGAAGCCTGTGAGCATGAATTTCCATAGACTCGAATCACATCCTGATGGTCCAGCACTTCCGTTAGTCTTTTTACAAGCTTTGATAATAGCGTCTTCGTCAATTTGTGTGAAGCGTACAGAGTGATGTGTGATCGCTCCATGAATTGGTGATAACAGAAGAGAATCAGGATGTGAATTTTCTGGGATAGGGTGTAGATTTTCAAGCACTTCCTTGACATATGAATCTTTGATCATATGAATCTTTGATCATACACAGGATCTTTGATCTTGATGCTCTTAAGCAAGCCGATATCATTCTAGCCGAAAATATGCCGATTTATGTGCGTAAAGCGCTCATCTCATCACTATTATTATTTTTCATTTTTTTGAAATTTTTTTAAAGAGAGAGATTTATTATTATAATAATCAAAAGATTTTGTTTTTCCGAAAATGAGTACTGGAGGATTCCTATTTGTTACTGTTCTGGTTGTAATACTGCTCGCTCGTCTAAACGCAGTGGCGCACTACGGGTTGAGCGTGAACTTCGCAAACTAGCAGATATTAACCGAGCGATTTTGAAGCTGATCTTTCTCTTTAGTTTCACTGCTAAATAACTGTAACTTAAGGGTCCTTTTTGTGCTAGCGTCGATGCAATTGTTTTCACTAACATGCTAGCTTCTTTGCCAAATCCTCCTGCTGTTGAGAAGACCAATGGAACAAATGAACTGTTTTCAATTCTTCGCACTCTTTCACTGTACTTCGATTTTTTCCAATTTTCGTTGTACTCGAAGGCCGATTCAGGTGCACGTTCGCTCGAATCAAGAACCGTAAACACCAAAGTATACTATATCTAGCCGTGCACATTAATTGTTCGTTGTCGCTGAGTTTTCAAAGGTAATATTATCGGGAACATTCATTAACTCCGGTTCAATTCCGACATTGTGGCCAACTAAGCTCAAAGCACTTGCTATTGTATCCCGGACTGCATTATGTCCGATGATCGGTATTGCTCCATAATTGCATGATAGTGCGTGCGCTAAGGTTATATTCGACCCGCAGTAACACAATCGCTTATCGAGACCTTGATCCAAATTACCATATCGTGCGTTGATTGCATCGGTGAATTCATTGATGGATAGATAAAATTTCTCATGTTTTAGCGGTAAGGCACTTAGCCACGATGAAGCACCAAGATGTGCCGCATGTTTGATGGTGTTTTGTAGGGAGGGAGCTAGGTCGGTTAGTATTTTTGATACACGATCTAGATGTGCTTGATTTCGGAATCGCGTAATTTCATGAAGTACTGTGTTTTGCCTTTCGCGTAGACTATCACCTAAAGAGTCTCCATCATAAGTCGATAGAAGCATTCTTGATAATGTTTTCTCAATATGAGCGGTAAATAATGGGTTGGCGATCTCTCGATTAGTGCTTTCCAGCCGGCAAGTAAATCGCAGCTTGTAGATTACAACAGAATTCTTTAAATTATTTTAAAACTAACTTTGAACTTGTGCGTCAGAATCTATTAAGTATTTCATGGCTCAGTCCGTTTTATGTTGGGGTTGATAAGGCATGCTATCAGTTAAAAGCCACCCTTAAGGAATTACTCATACGATTTTCGCCCCGTAAAACCGTTGCAAATCGTATACACCATAAACCTTGGTTTGACAAAGAGTTAAAGAATGCTTTAAAATTAAAAAAATGAAATTCCAGTTGTTTTCTAATAATAGTATTGATTACTGTAGGTATAAAGAGGCCAGAAATCGGTTCACATTTATTAAACGCTTCAAACAATGTCAATTTGAAGAGAAAATTGCTCAAATGTCAATTCATAATCCTAAATCCGTATTCAATTATGCTAATTTCAACAACAAAAATAAACACATTGGTTCACTTGTTGATACTGATGGTTGCACATTGATTAAATATGATGACATAGCGAATGCTTTCGCTCAACATTTTTGCATAGGAGTTCGTAAATCCTCCTCCGTCACCTATGCCTCGTACTGTCCATCGAATATAAACATTCTTCAGATGTTTTCTGTTAATGATGTAGTGCTAGAGCTCAAGCGGCTTAAATCGTCAGGTTATATTTGTCCTTATCGTTTACCACCGGTATTTCTCAAGAATATCGCTGATGTTATCGGCATACCACTATATTGGATTTGTGTCGCCTCCTTGTACTTCGGTTGTGTCCCGATGAATTGGAAACTTTCGTTGATAAGGCCCATTTTGAAGAAAGGTGATCCATCTTCAGTTGAAAATTATCGCCCGATAAGTCTAACGTGTGTATTCTGTCGAGTTTTGGAAAGGATAATATACCGCATTCTAAGCGATTATCTAGAATCCAACAAATTATTGTATAACAATCAACATGGATTTCGAAGGAATCGCTCAACAATCACTAATCTCTTGATTGCCCAGAATAGGTGGGGTTCGTTAGTTGATAAGGGCTTTGATGTTGATATAGTATTTTTTGATTTTTCAAAAGCGTTTGATATGGTTCCACATGACATCTTGATTCAGAAAATGCGTGCTCTAAACATTGATCCACTTATTATTCGCTGGATAAAAGAATTTTTATCTAACAGATTCTATCAGGTTGTTGTAAATGGTTCTCTTTCTGATCCTTATCCGGTCAATGTTGGAGTTCCGCAGGGTTCGGTCCTCGGCCCATTTTTATTCTGTATTTTCATTAATGACCTTCCTTCCATTTTGAACTCACACTCTCTTTTATATGCAGACGACCTAAAAATTTGGCAGGCTATCCGGTCAGATTCGGACACGGTGCTAGTTCAATCGGATATCGACAGCATTTCCAACTGGGCTTATATGAATGGTCTGTCACTGAATATATCAAAGTGTGCTTGTATGCGTTTACAATCACGCAGTCATAGTGTGTATCCAACTTATCATCTTGAGGATCAGAACATTAAAGTAGTAACTCGTCTTAGCGACCTTGGAATAGTAGTTGCGAATGATTTTTCGACTAGTTGGAATACTGAGTTGGCTTGCTCGAAAGCAAATCGAATGGTTGGGATGATTCGTAGAACTTTTAGTGTGTTGAGTCCAGTTTCATTTAGAGCACTCGCCAACGCATTTGTGATCAGTCATCTTACCTATGCATCACAATGTTCGTTCCCGAGAACAGTATACGAGAAAAGTAGAATTGAAAATGTGCTGCGCCGGGCAACTAAGCTCGTAAATTCAGTTAAAGCCTTACCTTATAATGAAAGGCTAAAAAACTTGGTATGGTTTCTATAAGCGACCTTCGGTTTCGGCGAGATATGTGTTCAACATGGGAAGCTTTACACAAGGGAAATCACGTCTTAAGAGAATTGATGACTGTTCGGAAAAGTCGGGCTTTGCGTGGACACAATTTTACTTTAGCCCATCGCCGAGTTATACGCTCTAAAACTGTACAATTTGGACACCGAATCGTAAGTAAGTGGAACCGATTAAGTGAAGAAATTGTCAACTCAAGATCGGTTTCAGCATTCAAACATAAACTTTTGTGACTTTTGTTTGTGAGTCTTTTTTTTTCGTTAATTTTTTAACAGTGCAACTGTGAGCTTTGCTCGTCTGTTTGTCGAAATAATAATAATAATAATAACTAAAAAGTTTCTAAAAATGTTCGAGATACAAATAACATACATTAAGCAAAAATAATTTAATGACAATGCTATTCTGTAATATGCCTCTCAAAAAGGGGTCTTCGATTTGCTATAGGCTAAGCCTGTAAGAAAAGCTGGATATACACTCAGCAAACTGCAGCTCTACAATGCTCTTGTATCCCGATAAGGATGGCAGCATAGAACCCACCTTCTTGTCAGTGTGAAGATTTGTTCAACATGTCACATCAGTTTTGTCAGGCAGGTGGGTTGCCGACAATCCGTCACAATATAATAATACAAATTTATTTAACGTGGCAAATGCGTGCCAGCAGCACACTTACAAGTCCACTAAAAAATGAAAAAGTCAAGCAGATAAATTATTTAAATGGGATCGGATTTGACGTTTGAAGCACGGCAGGTAAGTTGATTGGCGTATATGAATGGGCAGATGATTCCACAATAGAGGAGCAGCCACCAGGAAGGAGTGGAGTCCAAAGGAGGTAGAGTAGTTTGGGACATGTGAAAGAAGGGAATTACAGGAACGCTAGAAACAGTAAACAGGTCGAGAGTTATCAAGAAAAGGAAGGTTGATAAATGAAGGGGTATGATAAGTTACACGGCGTAAAGCAACGAAAAGAAGACGAATTTGAACACGACAATAAAGTGTAGGCAAATCGAGAAAAGCTAGATGGTGAGATGTATGATCAAAACGACGAAGATGGACGAGAATTCGGACGGCTGCGTTGACGATGTGTTTTAGGGGAAGAAGAGTAGATTTAGATGAGTTAGAAAATAGACTAAGACAATAATCGAGTCTAGATAAAAGGAAAGAAGATATGAGAGTCATACAAGAGGGGAAATCGATCAATCTACGAACTTGACGGAGGTTGCGGGGTATCAAGGTAGATGGGCATTAAAAAGTCTTGGTTATTAAAATTCTTACAATCTAAAGTAAATACAAGGAGAAATAAAGACCGTAACCTTATAAGTTACCAACGACTTACACTGAGACGAAGAAATTGCTAAATTAATCGGCCTTGAAGAGCGTGCTGTACTTGGCTATACTTAACGATATCGCCAGATCAGCCGATATATTGAACACCTAAACTCCTTTATCAATCTTAGACACACAACTTATTACACTAATTACATTCGTCGGTTCGTCTCGCTCAAAAACACATGCCAAAAGAAAAACCTTCTGATCGGCCGTTGTGCTGTGGATGCAACGGTCTGTCTGCAAAGTGCAAAGGTTGCAGATGTGCGAAGACAGGAATTCCTTGCACGAATTGCCGTGCACCTGAATGTAGCAATCGCGTACATATAGGACCACAGACGATGCCTTTGACTTCTGCTGCGGAGATAATCACATTTGGAGAGGACACTTGTGATATACATCAGGATGTAGATTCTATACCAGTGCACGTTGAAGTAACCCAATTGCTGCAAAAGGATACACCACGCTGCTCTTAGTATATCCCTGTCATTCAAGAAAATGAAATTGATCGTTTCGATAACCGAAGCCAAACACAGAATTTTTTTGATGAATGCATTAAATGGCGACTTCACTTATTTCGCTTACCCCGATGCAATGCGACTCATCCGTTTATCGCAACGCAAGCAGATCTGTTCAAATTCGCTGGGACGTCATACGACGCAGAAAACAATTCACTTGAACTCGCTACAGTATTTTGTCAATTAATAAGACAAGATATTGGCAGTAAAAATATCAGTATGATTCGCAAGCCACTAGAGCGCAGATTGCGCATGTGGTATCACATCGATCATCATAACTTGTTTCGTGAAGAAGCGATTATTCAGAGCAGAAAAAAGGTTAAAAGTAGAAACTATACAAATAATCATGCTGAGAAGAGGTGCTATAAGGATTTTATAAAACTGATGAAACATGGGAAAACAACAAGCGCGGTACGCATGTTATCATTGGATTGAATTAGAAATGGGGTGCATCAAATGGATGACAAGCTAGAAAATCATATGACGGTAAGAGACAAGCTAAGTATTCTACACCCAGAGGCTGGAGAACTTAATCGGTCGTTAGTTCTGATCATGCCATTGGAAGGGGTATGTGATTATTATTCCGAGGTATTCCAATGTATTGATTTGCAAATGATTCAATCTATAAGCGAAACTGTTCAAGGAAGCTGTGAACCCTCAGGTATGGATGCCAAAGATTGGTGAATGATGCTCAATGAATTCGGCCGTGATTCTCTACAATTGGCAGATGCTCTGGCAAAGTTTGCATGCCGTTTGGCCTCAAAAGAAATAAGTTTGCATAACGCTGTTGCATTGACGGCAAGTCGTCTGGTCCCGTTGAACAAACAGCCGGGAATCCGGCCAATCGGAGTGGGAGAAGTATGCCGACGAATAATAGCCAAGGCAATTCTTTCAACGGTGACAAGTGATATCGCCGAAGTAGCTGGTAGCGTACAGCTGCGTGCTACACAACGATGCGGAGCAGAATCAGTTATTCACTCTATTAGGAATTCATTTAAATTGTCGAACGATGTCTGTGTGTTGCAGATAGATGCTAGCAACGCGCTCAATGCGATAAATCGCAAATTGGCATTAACAAACATTAAGAATGTATGTCCGGCCATATATCATGTGTTGAAGAACTGCTACCAGAAAAATCCTACATTAACTGTGCAAGACGAGATTTTAATCTCAAAAGAAGGATTCACGCAAGGTGATCCATTGGCGATTGCGGCATTCGCAATGGCAACACTCCCTCTTATTAATGACCTGAGAAAGAGGGTACCTTCTGTTATGCACCGATGGTACGCAGGTAATGCATGTTGCGTAGGACGACCGGAAGATCTAATAAAAGTATAGCGGAATATAGTTACAATCGGTCCGCTGTATGGATTTCATGTGAATGTAGCAAAAAGTAAATTGCTAGTGCAAAAAAGTCATATGCCCCATGTTAAAAAGATTTTTCACAATGCAGGAATTTGCACGACTGATGAAGGCATCGTTTACTTGGGAATCCCGATAGAAACACACACATTCACAAAATCTCATTTAATCGACAAGGTAGCCAAATGGACAAAAATGGTTAAACAGTTATCTGAAATTGCGGAGATTGATGCTTTAATTGCATATAGCGCCTTTTGCTACGCTATACAACACAAGTGGAGTTACGTGATTCGGACGTGCAAGGTAGAGGTGGAGTGGTTTGAGCAGTTACGGAATTCAATCTACAATGACTTGTTACCAAAATTTACTGGTCAAGAAAACATAACAGAAACTATGCGAATGGTCTATTCGCTACCGTCAAGATGTGGCGGTCTGGGAATTCGAAATGACTGGGATAATGCCGATAACATATATAGCCGATCGATAAGAATATGTGAACCCATCTTGCGTGGTATTAAAGGGCAAGAACTAACAATTTTACAAAGACAAATAAGTGAACAAATTTATAATGAAGCTAAACTAGAGACTAAAGGCAAAGTTTTACATACGGTAGAATTATTGGTGAAAGGGTGAAATGTCTAATAGCATTTGCATCAGTAAAGGGAACTTCTTCGTGGATAACGACAAGACCAAACAATATATCTCAATCAGTACTTGGCAAACAACAATTTATAGACGCCATATGTGTAAGATATAATTGCGTTAAAAGATTGTAAAGCGCGCTGTGCGTGTGGTTTACTGTTTGATCGATCACATGCTCTCTCACGTCGGACGGGAGGAACAACTATAATTAGACATGATATAATACGGAATGTCATTGCCGACGGAAAAAAGGATTTATTTTAACGTAGCAAATGCGTGCCAGCGCACGCTTACATGACAACAACAAAATAAGACTGTGAATCAGGTGTCAAGAAGGTGTGAACGGAGGAGGTGTTTGAATGTGATAAAGGAGGGAGCGCAGCGGACGTCGAGAGGGAGTTGATTCCAGGCGAGTGAGGTGGCGACAAGGAAAGATCGGAGACCGTAGTTGTTGGAGTAATTAAAAACGTGGAGTAAGAGGGAAAGACAGGAACGAAGCGATAGCGAGGTGGGGCGAGTATCGTCTAAGAAAGGAAGGTTGATGAACGATGGGGAGCCGACGGCGATGAGACGAAAAGTAACAAGAAGGCGGATTTTGATGCGGATGTGGATTGTGGGCCAGGAGAGTTGGGCAAAATATGTGGATGTGTGTTCGAAGCGACTAAGACGAAAGAGCACTCGAACGGCGGTGTTGATTATTCGTTGTAGAAGTAGGATGATGGATTTTGGAGAACTGGCGAAAAGGCTAAGGCAGTAATCGATGTTAGGGAAAAAAGCGATAAAAGAAGAGACATACAAGAACGGAAGTCGATAAGGGGGCAGATACGGCGCATGTCACGGAGAATTAAGTTAGATGAGCGGACTTTGTCACGGACGAAGGGTTTAAGGGAAAGGTGATCATCGAAATGGAAGCCTAAGAAAGTGAGATTGTGGACTATGGGGATGATCGATGAGGCAAAATATACAGTGGGAGGAGATATGTTTGGTTTACGGGGAAGGATCCACATTATTTTGGACTTTTCGGGGTTTAGAACGAGATGGAGATTGGAGAGACGTTTGTAGATAGAAGAAAGACAGTTGGAGGCAGAAATGCCGATATCGTGTATGCGATGTGCGGGTGCATGAGCATAGATTAGAATGTCATCGGCGTATTGCATGACGTTAAAAGAGTAAGGTTTGATAAATGGAGAGAGATCGCCAAGCAAAAGAGAGAAAAGCAGGGGACCTATAACTGAACCTTGTGGGACCCCGCAAAAAATAGGGATGGGAGGGGAGGATGATGAATTAGAACAGACGCGAAAGGAACGGTCGGATAGATATGAGGCGAACCATGCTACGGAGGAGGAAGAAAAGCCGTAATCATAACGAAGGCGAGAAAGGAGGACGGAGTGGTCGACAATGTCGAATGCGGAGGAGAGGTCGAGGGAGATGAGAACACTATATAGAGCCTTGTCTCGAGAAATGAGTAAGTCGTTGTACACTTTTATGCATGCGATTTCTGTCGAGTGATTAAAGCGGAAAGCGGATTACAAAGGAGGGTACAGATTGGATGAGGAGAGATAACTGCTTTTGACATCGTCGATCACTCGATTCTTCTCCATCGCCTTCGTCATGATTATGGCTTCTCTTTACCAACTGTATCATGGTTTTCTTCATATCTATCAAACCGTACATTTCGCGTATATTCTAACTCTTCTCTCTCATCCTTCGTCCATTCCGTCCGGTGTTCCACAAGGCTCCGTATTAGGCCCTATACTTTTCTCTCTTCTTCTTGGTGATTTGTCTTCGATTTCTCATAAATTTAACTTCCATGTTATGCAATATGCTGATGACATTCTCATCTATGCTCATGCACCTGTTTATCGTATTCACGATCTTAGTGTTTCCGCTTTGGACTGTCTTGTCTCAATTTCCAATCATCTTTCTTCCTTTCGCCTTTCTCTGAATCCTGATAAATCTAAAATTATGTGGATCCTACCTCGACGCCTCAGCTTCGAACCTCCCTCCGTATCATTAAATTCTACAATTCTTCCTATCGTTGATAATCTCGTTTTCCTAGGCTTCCATTTTGACAACCGACTTTCACTTAAACCTTTCGTTAGAGATAAAGTACGCTCATCTACCTTGATACTCCGCAACCTCCGTCAAGTTCGTAGATTGATCGATTTCCCTTCTTGTATGACTCTCATATCATCTCTCCTTTTTTCTAGACTCGATTATTGTCTTAGTCTATTTTCTAACTCACCTAAATCCACTCTTCTTCCCCTACAACGCATCGTCAACGCAGCTGTCCGAATTCTCCTCCGTCTTCGTCGTTTTGATCATACATCATACCATCTTGCTTCTCTCGATTTGCCTACAATTTATTGTCGTGTTCAAATTCGTCTTCTTATCGTTGCTTTCCGCCTTGTAACTTTTCATACCCTTTCATTTCTCAACCTTCCTTTTCTTGATAATTCTCGTTCTGTTTACTGTTCCTTGCGTTCCTGTAATTCCCTTCTTTTACATGTCCCAAACTACTCTACCTCCTTTGGACTCCGCTCCTTCCTGCTGGCTGCTCCTCTATCGTGGAATCATCTGCCCATTCATATACGCCAATCAACTTCCCTGTAGTGCTTCAAACGACAAATCCGATCCCATTTTAACAATTTATCCGCTTGACTTTTTCATTTTTGTTTGTGGACTTGTAAGCGTACAGCTTGTACGCATTTGCCACATTAAATAAATTTGTATTATTATTATTCAGCGCTATAGCAAATGACTGTTTAGCCTGCTCATAGTGTAGTAATATTGGCAAAGTCAAATAAAAATGTCAATTCAAGGCACAATAGCATTTCTGTATTTCCTTACTTAACCGTTTTGATCGTCTATTTACATCAGAAATATCATCAGATATATAAGGTCTATCATATTTTTTCAAATTGTTTATGTTTATTTTTTTATAATTATCATATTTTTTTTTGTTAAAAAAAAGGATTTATTTTAACGTTGCAAATGCGTGCCAGCGCACGCTTACATGACCACAACAAAACAAAACTGTGAATCAGGTGTCGAGTTGGTGTGAACGGAGGAGGTGTTTGAATGTGATAAAGGAGGGAGCGCGGCGGACGTCGAGATGGAGTTGATTTCAGGCGAGTGAGGCGGCGACGAGGAAGGATCGGAGACCGTAGTTGTTGGAGTAATTAGGAACGTGGAGTAAGAGGGTATGACAGGAACGAAGCGATAGCGAGGTGGGGCGAGTATCGTCTAAGAAAGGAAGGTTGATGAACGATGGGGAGCCGACAGCGATGAGACGAAAAGTAACGAGAAGGCGGAGTTTGATGCGGATGTGGATGGTGGGCCAGGAGAGTTGGGCAAAATATGTGGATGTGTGGTCGAAGCGACGGAGACGAAAGAGCACTCGAACGGCGGTGTTGATTATTCGTTGTAGGGTAGGATGATGGATTTTGGAGAATTGGCGAAAAGGCTAAGGCAGTAATCGATTTTAGGGAAAAGAAGCGATGAAAGAAGAGACATACAAGAACGGAAGTCGATAAGGGGGGATACGGCGTATGTCACGAAGAATTAAGTTAGACGAGCGGACCTTATCACGGACGAAGGGTTTAAGGGAAATGTGATCATCGAAATGGAAGCCTAAGAAAGTGAGATTGTGGACTATAGGGATGATCGATGAGGCAAAATATACAATGGGAGGAGATATGCTTGGTTTACGGGGAAGGATCCACATTATTTTGGACTTTTCGGGGTTTAGAACGAGATGGAGATTGGAGAGACGTTTGTAGATAGAAGAAAGACAGTTGGAGGCAGAAATGCCGATGTCGTAAAAAAATTTCAATTTTTTATTTTAACTTGATATAAATTATAGAAAATCTAAAAACAATTATTAATTTTATTATTTAATTATTAAATTTTAATTTAGCATTATTATGTGCTGTTTATTTTATAATTATATTAAATACGTATACTCAGTTAGCTGATTTAATTTGTTCTACTGACATGTTATTGTTCACCTGTGGACATTGTTTTCCCCGGTAATATGACCTCTGGCAGAAATACTGAAACTATGTATTATTGGTTACGACTTTACTATTATTTTTTTCTTATTTTCAAACAAGTTTGATGAATTATTAATTCTTAAAAAAGGGAGAAGTTTGCATCCCAAGGTGTTTACACTTTAAAATTATTATTATTATTAATTGACAACGAATTGAGCCGAGGCTCTTTACAAGCTGCTTCACAAAATAAAAAAGAATAAAAGGAATAAGAGTCTTTTTGTCCCTCCCTCATCAGATAAACTACTGAAAATCCCACCGTTGTCTTGAGAAGGAAGGGTCATCATCCAGTAGGGCGCAAAAACTTGAAGCAGTAGACGACAAAACGGTCGCACTCTGAAGCGAATTCCAAGATCGTACGACTCGTTTAACAAAGCAGGAAACTGCATGCATGTACCTTTGTGATTTCAGCATCAGGGTGTGTCCACGAAAAGTAGGTTGACCTCTCAGTTTTGATAGATGTGACAGTGGATGATTTTTAGTGTGCAGAATTTTCCAAACAAGAGAGAGATCGCGCTTGTCACGGATATATCGCAGACAAGGCATATTTAATATCTGGAGTTGTTTCGCGTAGCCATAAATATGCAGCCCTGAGACTAATTTAGTTGTTGATCTGAACACTTTCTCTAATGCACGACGCTCATAAGTAGTTTCGGGATAACAAGCTGGCGATGCGTATAAGATATGGCTCAAGAAAAACGCATTTGCTAAGGTATGGTAACATAACGGATCTATGCCTATCAGAGCTCGACGAGTATGTCCTATTAAGCGTTTTGTGATGCAACACACGTAGTCTGAATGCTTTCGAGTGGATTTTTTTTTGACTTCTCCAAAGCATTTGATCATGTACCCCATGACAAGTTGATTATGAAGATAAGTGCATTAAAAATCAATCCAATTATCATTCGTTGGATATGCAACTTTCTTTCTGGTCGCACATACCAGGTCGCTATTAACGGTACCCTTTCCGAGCATTATCCAGTTAATGCCGGTGTCCCGCAAGGGTCTGTATTGGGTCCTTTGCTGTTTTGTATTTTCATCAACGATCTACCCAGTGTAATAAGTTCGCATTCATTATTATTTGCTGACGATTTAAAAATTTGGAGAGCCATCAAGTCGAATTATGATCGTAACATTCTTCAATCAGATATTGACACGGTTCTTAAGTGGGCACGTTATTATGGTCTGTCTGTTAATGCCTCGAAGTGCACTTGCATGCACATTCGATCACGTAATATTGTTCCAGTGCCGATATATCATCTCGGGGATCGAGTGATTAAATTGGTTTCGAGCTATAAAGATCTTGGCGTATTGATAACGGATGATTTCTCCACTCGCCAAAACACTGAGTACATTTGTTCGAAGGCCATGCGTATGGTTGGTTTCCTTCGCCGATCATTCAGCTATGTGAGTCCACGTTCTTTTAGAGTTCTTGCAAACGCTTTTGTACTAAGTCATTTGTTATATGCTTCTCAATGTTCATACCCTCGAACCAGAGATGAGATTAATCGACTTGAGAAGGTGCTACGTAGGGCAACAAAATTAGTACATTCTTTGAGAGAACTTCCTTACGAGGACCGTCTTCGGTCTTTAAATATGCAGTCATTATGTGATATTCGTGACTCGCGGGATCTGTGTCTTGTATGGGAGGTATTTCACAATGAACACCATGTGTTGCGTGGGCTCTTCAACATTCGATCAACTCGAGCTTTGCGAGGTCACTCGTTTTATCTTAGTCGCCAACGAATAGTACATTCTAGGACGATTCAATTTGGACAACGAATAATAAATTCATGGAATCGTTTAAGCGATGATATTGTAAATGCGGGAACTCGTGAGCTCTTTAAACGACAGATTATTTTAAATTGTTAACTGATTTGTTTTTGATTTTCTCTTTTTCTTTTATTTTGACTATCGATTTGTCAGCAACTGTGAGCTATGCTCGTAACGTTGTCTACATAATAATAATAATAATTTTTTTTATTATTTTTTATTCCAAAATACTAATAATCACAACTGTAGGTTCCCGCAAATGGGCCGATAGCTCACAAAGTCAAAACATTGATCCGTTATTATATTGTTTTATTAAATATCAATCGAATTCTTGGTCCCCGAATTCTTGGTCTGCTCGTATCTTTGCTATTTTCTTTAAAATCATCTGTGCTGTACTGCCAAGGGCACCGTTGGAGGCAAGAACAATAGGATAAAATGACGATCGTTCAAACTGTGCTATTCTTTCACCATACTTCGAGTTTTTTCTAGCCTCGTGATAGTTAAAAGCATTGCTTGTCGTGCCAGATGAATAAGAAGGAGCAAGATGGCTGAAAACACAAATGTCAAATAATGACCGCTCCGTCTTATCCCCAAACAGACCGTAACACGCAACATCAACTCTAGAATTACGATCAAGGGTCGTTGTGGAATTTTTGAAAACTATTCCTTCAGGCAAAGGTTGTAAAGGAGGTTCAATTGATGTTGAACTGCATACATCGGCTAGTTCTTTAGCAATAATATCACGAACCACGTTATGTCTAATTGTTGGAATACCACCGGACTGACAAGCAACAGCATGACAAATATCAAAATTGTGTCCACACAAACATTTCATGGGTGAGTCCGGAGGTTTCCATCCATAGCGTGATGCCAGAGCATCTTGAAATTGCCTTTTGCTTAAGTGGTGATTAAGTACTAATGAAGGTTTTGCTGAAAGCCAATTAGATGCCCCTTTACAGGCTGCGAAATCGAGACAAGCGCTAATAGTCGCTGATTTTGATTTAACCCTCATCAATCGAGTTTTGATAGATTCTTGCTTATATATTCTTATTTCTCGCGCAATTTGGGCATATCTAATCTCTAAATCACTTCCTGATAATCCATCTAGTAGAGGTTGGCTCATGCGTAATGAACTATCATATTCCGAAAGAGGATTACTATTCGGGTCTAGTATACCCAATCCACCGTAGCGTAATGGAATCATTATCGAATCAAGTTGTCCCGTATCTAAATCAACTCCTGTCAACTTCGGAATGATCGTGTCGAATATATACGATGAAAGACGTTCGTAACATGTGCTACTAGCCATACAAGTTCGTTGAACATAATTCCACTTGAATTGGAGCGCCTGCGTCAAAGCTGCAAAAGCGACGTATGGATCTTCATTCGCTACTAAATTCAAATTTTTTAATGATTCAATCCAGTTTTCAATTTTGCCATGAACAAATTGGTCCATATATGTTTGATCTCCAATGGCAGAACCAAGAATTTCTGTACCTTGGTATATAATCTTAAGCCCTGTACCACAGAAAGTCTTCTCTGCTAATTTTATTTGATCTTTATGTACTAGAACCTGGCATTTTTGTTCATTTAGATGAAATCCATATCTATGGCCGATTTCGCGGATACCATTCCAGACTCTCAATACATCAGATCGACTACCCACACAATTCGCATCGTCTGCAAACCAGCGATGAGTAACGTTTGGTGCTATAGCTCTCAGCTTCATTATTAGTGGAAGTGATGACGCAGCAAATGCTATCATTGCCAGAGGATCACCTTGCGTGAACCCCTCCTTGGAAAACATTAAATCCTTGTCGACTGAAAGAGTTGCTGGATTACCATACACATTACGCAGCACTGTTGCTAGTGAAGGACAAACATACTCTATATTTGCTAGAGCCAATTTACGGTTCACACAGTTAAAGGCATTTCGAGCATCTAGCTGCAACAAGCACATGTCACTGTTTTCCATGTAAACCTGTCGAATGGAATGTATCGCAGCCTCGACCCCGCATCTTTGTCCAGCGCACAATTGTTCGCATTTCGACACGATCTGTAAGTCTTTACTTATCAACTTTGCCAGAACTTTTCCAACTATTCTGCGTGATACCTCACCAATCCCTATCGGCCTGATGCCGGGGTCCTTGTTCAATGGAATCAAACGGCTTGCTGTAAATGCTGTAAGAGAGTCTGGGTTGATATTAACGGATGCCACTAGATACGAAAAATCAGCGAGACTGGAAGCTAGTCGAGAAGATGATATTCCGAACGAACATAGCATTGTGCGCCATATTTGCGCATCCATTCCTGAAGGTCCTGCTGATCCTTGAGTGCGTCGAGCTGCCTCTATAATGTCATCGCTTGATATGTATTCAAAACGTACTGGGTGGTGCTTAACCATGTTTGGTAAAGGACTATTTAAAGCTACGCCTTCACTTATGTCGGAAGCTTCAGGGTGAAGCTGTAATAGCTTATGCCGCACACTCTGTGATTCAAAAGTATCGTCCAGCTCCATTATACCCATTTGATTGTGAGGATTTTCAAGCAATTTTATCGCTGAGTTTGTCTTGTGATGTGTCATTAGCTGAATAAATTTCTGGACCCAACTTGATTTTCTAGATGTCCTTTGGCTTTGGCACTTTCTCTGACTTTGAAGGATTCTTGCTTCACATAAAAGCTCGAACAAGTTTTGTTCCTTCCATAATTTTAGTCTGCGTTCAATATTTTTGCGTCTTGTACTCACACGACGAGATTCCGTTCTTTGCAAAATTAACTGACACATCACCGTAGATGATTTAAGACTTAATTCTATCTGTGTTTGATCATCGACGCATAAACGATAAAATGACGCTAAATTGTCGATGAACTCGAAGCTTGCATTACATTTTGGTAGCTCGAACAAATTCGGATCCCATAAAATGACTTCTTTGTAAACCGAGTCAATGTCAATCCCTGTGTTAGTTTGTTTATCTGTGCTACTATGTAAGAGCTCAGTGGATTTATTAGTAAATCCAATACTACACAAGTTCAATTCCAAGATTTGGTTAATACAGCCATTCACTGAATGTGATACATTCGTTCGCTCTGTGGATGGAATGATGGAGTCCAATAATAGCGGCGTTTCTTTAATGCGATTTTTGCAACTGGTAGCTAGACAGTCAATACAAGATCTTCCGGATTTCTTACAAGGACAACGTATACATTTTGCAGCTGAACCATTACACGTACAACAGCGAGAAAAGGAAGACGGTTTACCTCGCGGCATTATGTTGTGTGTTGTTTCAATTGTGTATTCAATTGTGTTGTAAATAGTTATTTGTTAACAGCTTAGAATTTTAAACTCTCTGTATATAGTTATTTGTTAGCAGCTTAGAATTTCAAACTTGTAAGTAGTTAATGGGTATCAAGATAGTTTAAACTGAATTATTATTATTATTATTTTTTTTAATAATTGATTTTTTTTGAAAAAAAAACAAACAAATATAGTTATACTATAAATTTTAGTTCATTGAGTTTGCAGGTCGATGTCGAGCAGAACGAGGACCGCGAATACACATCGAAATTGAACGAGCCAACTGAATTCCAATCTTTGACCGTAATTTTGTCAATTCTTCTGAGTAGGAATGATTGTTTTTTATTGCCATCTTCTGTGCAATTCTCTGAATTAATTGTGCAGATGATTTTACTGCTCCACCGAAACATGATAACACGATAGGTGCGAAATTCGCCCTCTCTATGGCAGTTACTCTCTCTTGATACTTAGCGAATTTACGTGTTTCGTGATATGTAAAAGCAGCCCCAGCGGATTTCGAAAGGTTGGACGGAGCGAAAACGTTAAAAACGCAAGTATCAAATAAAGTTCGCTCCGAACAACTTCCATAAAAACCACAGCAGGCGATATCCAAACGTGCATCATGAGCGCGAGATGTAGATATGCGCTCGAAATGAATACTAGAATTTACTGGCAGTAGTGTTGGCTCTTTTTGCACATTATCACATATTTCTGTCAAGGTTTTAGAAAATATATCACGAATTGAATCATGTCTTATCGATGGATGACCTCCGGTGGGACAGGTAAGTGAGTGAGCCAGAGAATTATGTTCACCGCAGGGGCAATGAGAGGGCGCGTCTAGTGGTAGTCTATGATATCGAGCTGCAAGTGCGTCACGAAATTCTACATTGCTAACTCGAGTCCAACGATCACTCGTAGGATATGTGGAGAGCCATGACGAGGCACCTTTGACTTATAGATGTTCCATAATACGTAACAAATTGTCACCAACATTAAATCATATATCATAATTTTCTTTTTTTTTATTTATTCGAAAATTTTACAAGCATTGTTACCCGCAAATGGGTCATATAATATTAGCGTTAATAACATTGATAAAAATACGTTTGAATATTTATGCGTCTCCTTGACGTTCCATTGCCTTCAGCGTGTAAGGGAAGTTATTTCCTGACAGCTGGTATTCGTTGGTTCCTCGAGCGTATGGGCGGTTTCGAGCCGATCTGTAGCCCCTTATACACTCGGAAGCGGCCCTGCATAGAACGACAGAGATCTTTCGTTTTAAACGGCCAACACATTCTGCGTACGAGCTACCCTCTCTTCTGGTCGCTTGCAACCATGCGATACGCTTAATAATGTGTAATGCTGTTGGACCAATTCCGCCTGAGCACGAAAACGCCAGTGGCACAAATACTCCTCTCTCAATACATGTGACTCGTTCCTCATATTTGGCATTTTTTCGGCTTTCATGATAACTGAATGCAGCTTTATCATCTTGAGAACACGATGCGGCATGAGGGTTAAATACTACGACGTCCAAAAACGTCCGCTCGAACCGATTCTCGTATAATCCGCTGCAGACTATGTCAAGTCTTGCTTCGGCGTCACGTGTGGTAGTGTGCTTTGAAAAAACAACATGATCGTCTACTCTTTGTAAACATGGTTCCGTGGCTACCCCGTGGCAAACTGTTGTTAGTTCACATGCGATTAAATCTCTAATTTCGTTATGACGAATTATCGGTAGTCCACCGTGCTTGCACGAGAGAAGGTGTGAAAGGCTCGACGATGCGTTACATACACAAATTGATGGCAGCCCCTCTGGGATCCATCCGTATCGGGTTGCTAAACCGTCTCTAAACTGGTTTTGCGAGAGAATGAAATTTTCCGTTTTGGTTGGACAGTTACTTAACCATGCAGATGCCCCACATGTTGTAGCAAACACTAACGCCTTCTGCTCGGTGTTGGATAGTGTGTTTTTGACGCTCGCTATACGATCCGTGAATACTCGCCGTTTTTGTGTAGTTATCAGAAGTTTGATAGATGTCTGCTGTTCACGAAGTGCCGCTCCACGAGAACCGGAGGTATATGACTTTACCATGGCTAGCGATGAATCATGCTCAATATGCGATGTGAAAACTGGATCCATTATCCCAATTCCACCTAGTCTTAGAGGAGAGCTTAGCACAACTGACATGGAATCGGAGATCTGATACTTTGTTAGGACGGGAAATATGCGAAATAGCAGCGATTCACGTAAAGGAGCCAACATGTCCTCATGACAATTGATTGTTCTAAGAAAGTGGGTCCACTTCCATTGTAAGGATTTCGATAGTCCGATAAAACCGATGTGTGGGTCCGATTCACATACCTCGCTGATGCGTCCAATTGAGTGAGTCCACATTTCCAATTTCTTCTGTGTCTCATGCTTTATGTAACTGGTTGTACCAATGAAGGATCCCAATATTCCGATCCCGTCATACTCTATTTTTATTCCGTGAAACATCTGTTCCACGTCTCTTTGCTTGTGATGAAGCAGCAAACATGTTTTCGAAGGATTTACAAAATAACCGATTCCTGGCCCAAATGTCTCTATTATATTCCAAGCACGTTTAAGCTCATGTGGTTGTCCAACAAAATTCGCGTCATCCGCAAACCAGCGTTGTATTATGCCCGGACATTCATCCTGTATTTTGCGAATTAATGGTAACGATGCCATTGCAAATACTGCCATTGCAAGAGGGTCGCCCTGCGTTACACCCTCTTCTGAATACAACGAGTCACCACCAAGGACAAGTTGAGCATCGACTGAATAAATATTCTCAAAGACGCACGCAAGCGCAGGGCAAACGTACCGCATATTATGAATAGCCACTTTGCGATTTATACGATTGAATGCATTACTCGCGTCGACCGCGAGTAAACCAAAGTCATGGTTATTCATATATTCGCCTCTGAGAGAATGAATGGCAAATTCCACACCACTATGCTGAGATGCACATAGTTGAAATACGTCGGCCACATCTTGCATATCGGATTTTATGTGATTTAGAATCGTTTTGCATATGATTCTACGACTGACATCGGCTACCCCAATGGGGCGTATTCCATGGGCTTTCTTCGGGATAGCGACTAGCCTACATGCCACAAATGCCTCCAGGGTATCAGGAGAAACTTTTGTTGTTGCAAGGTGAATTGCAAATTTTGCAAGCGCATCTGCTAACCCTCGTGAATGATGGCCGAAGGAGTTCAACATGCGCCTCCACGTCAAAGCGTCAAGGCCGGACGGGCCTGCACCACCTGTAGTACGCTTAGACGAGCGAATGATGTCATCCGCTTCGATATCGAGAAACAGTGTAGGGTGATGCTTTTTCGCTCCGGGAAATAAGTGATTGAGTAAAAGCGGTGATTGTGGTTGTGTTGCGGGAGGATGTAAATTTATCAAGAGTTCCTTCACTGTTAATCCATCAATAATGTGATCTGGTCGAAGCGTCGCCGTGCAGTCGCTTTCCTCGAGGACGGAAGTTGCGGCATTAATCTTTCCGCTTGATACCAATCGACAATATCTTCGTTTCCAATCCATGGATGTTGATGTGTTTTTCGTAATTTTTGAACGTGTTTGTAGTATACTTGCTTCCTGAAAAAGTTCTAAGAAGCTTCCATTTTTCCAGAGTTGTAATCTCCTTTCTAAAGTTTGGCGGATCGCTTTTATTTTCCGGGAAGGGATTTGCTGTAAAACGCATCTGACGAACACTATCGCGACTTTTAAAACGTTTTTGTCAGGAAGTGCGATATTAATGGCCGCGTGATAAAATTCAGCCAGCATGTCAATAAAAAGATTGCTCGCAGAGCATTTCGGTAAACTCAACGCGTCAGGTCTCCATTGTATTACATTCACATAAATTTCATGCATAATCGTTTCTTTTGATACTTCAATTGTGATATCCGATTGCTGGGGGATGGCTCGATTGTCATGGAGTTTCTATTCACTCTATTTATATGTTGCGAATCACTCCCAACTTTGTTGCAGCATCCAGGTGCAGAACAGTTAATACATGGCCTCTTTTCCCTTGCGCACCTGCAACCCTTGCATTTGGCAGCCTGACCGTTACATGTACAACACTTTAGCTCAGAACTCGGTTTACCCCGTGCCATTCACTGCCTGTAAAATTCCTTGTAGATCTGTTTAATACTGCGCACCCTGGGACGTACCCTTGGCGTACGGCTTCGTGGAAACAGTGTACTGTTATTTCCGTTAATAACCTGAGTTCTTTGTAGTTTATTGTATTTACTTTCGCTGATGTTATAGATTCGCTGCTGTTATGAAACTTGTCACAGATGTTATAGATTCGTGTAAGTATGTAAGATGTTGTAATTGTATGTTATTTTATCTTGTAAGTAGTTTATTAAGCTGCCAAGAAAGTTCAAACTGACTTCATATATCATAATAATATATCAGTTCAAACTTCATATATCATTTTTTTTTAGAGAGAATAATTTTTTTTATAAGAACTCCAACATGTACAATGTTGGAGTTCATATTATGATATACTTTATATTATGATATATTATAAAGTATATCATAATAGTTCATATTATGATATACTTTATATTATGATATATTATAAAGTATATTATAAAGTATGATATATAATATATTGATATTACATTATATTATGATATACTTCATATATCATAATAATAATAATAAGTTAGCACAAACCCAAACTCCCAAATCTTTTTATGAGTTAATTCTTTCGATACTAATTGAACCAAACTGGTACTCACCTCCAAGATGATCACATGATCTTAGTGATATACGCATACATGTACATTTAGCGAAATTGATCCTCAAATGATTTCGTATAGACCAATTGGATATAACGTCGACGTCGCTTTGTAAATGCTGTTTGTCAAGATCGGAAATAATAGGTCGCCAAACTTTAAGATCATCTGCATATAATAAACTGAATAAACTGATATTTGGTATCAAATCGTTGATATAAAGACTGAATAAGATGGGACCCAATACACTACCCTGTGGAACACCTAATAACACTGGAAATGGACTCGACAGCGACTCATTTACTCGTACGACACTTTGTCGGTTGGAAAGGAATACACGAATCCAGTTTATGATCCTCTTATCAAGATGAATGTGCTCCAACTTCTCAATAAGACGCGTGTGATTAACTTAGTCGAACGCTTTTGAGAAATCAAAGAAAATGACATCAACTGGTATGCCTTGATCATAATAGTGATACCAATTTTCACGTGCATGTACAAGATTAGTAGTCGTGGAATAACCTTTTCGGAAGCCATGCTGTGCTGGGTTCAAAATTTGAAATCTATTTAGAAATTCTATTATTCGTCGCTTAATCAATCTTTCTAGCACACGACAACACACGCAAGTGAGACTAATAGGCCTATAATTGTCAATGGACGAACTATCCCCTTCTTATAAATAGGGCAGATGATGGAATTCTGCCAATCAGAAGAAACAACGCCAAAGCAACAGACGCAGAGAAAATATTGTAAAGCGGATGACATATTATGTCAGCGATGTTGCGCAAATATACGGGCGGTAAGCCATCTGGACCCGCACCTGCTTTGCATTTAAGTTTCCGAAGCTCTTGGAGAACATCATCACATCGGAAGAGGTCGCTGGTGTCATCTCCGGGCGATTCAAATGTACACGGATCACCCATTGTCACATCCTTATGGTCAAGATTCAAAGAATGGAAATGATTTCCAAACATATTTGATATCTGCAAAGAATCAGTTATGAATTTCTCATCGTCACGTTGAATACAATTTATAGGTTTACAGCGCGTATGCTTAGCAGTCACATACCTAAAGAAAGAGCGGGGATCACGGTGACAGTTTATACTTAGCTGATTTTCGAAAGATCGCCTACCAGTTCGCTTCATGGACGTAACGAGGTTTCGCCATTTCTTATAAGTGCTGAAATTAGCTGTCTTTACGATAGTTATTAAAGGCCTTACGTCTCATCTTTAAAGCATGTTTTATGTCGCTATTAAACCAAGGCGGTGAGATCGATGTCAAACAGTGTTTACTCTGAAGAGGTGAGAAACGATTAAGGAGGTGATACAGAGTATCCCTGAAAATCTGCCATGAATATTCGACGCCAACATCAAAAGCATCCAACCACTTTACCCCAACGAGATATTTATTTACTAGAGTAAAGTCAGTTCTGAATGGGTTTACAGACGACGTCGGATTTACGCCATGTGAGTAGACATCGCTCAGACCAATCGAAATGACCACATGATCTAAATGACCTATTGGGTCCAGATAGCTTAATCTATCAAGAATGTCATATGGTACAGTAAGGCATAAATCCAAAAGTGAATGTGAATCCTGTGAAAATCTTGTACTCTGACTGACATGTTGCTTAAGAGCCAAGCTGTTTATTAAGCCAAGTAGCTTCAAACTCTCGACATCCGAGTCATTGGAAGTGTAATTAACCCAATTGACAGATGGCATGTTGAAATCACCGAGTACAACAAATCTATCACAATAACTACTTCTCTATACTAAAGCAGCTATGCATCTGTGTTTGATCTTGGAGAACGATACACAGTCAATACCGTTATTGGGTGTTGACAATATAGCCTAATACACAATGCTTCATTATGGTTAATAGCATCACTAAGAGTTTCAATTACTCGGAATTGAAGCCTATTAGAGATATACGCGATAACACCTCCTCCAATTTTCCCTGTTCTATCACTTCTACTTATGCTGTATCCCTCAATGAATATATCTACGTCTGCTATTGACGAACTAAGCCAAGATTCTGTGAAAATACCTACATCTGGTACGATATCTTGAAAGAGACATTTTATTTCATCTAACTTATTAAGTAGACTACGAATATTCGAGTAAATGATTTTTAAACCACCATTATTTGTGCTCAACTTGAAGGAAAAATCGCGAAGTGATTTTCGAAATTCACGAATACACCGATCTACATTGAGGCAAGGTGAAACAGTGAATATTTCACGTCTTAGGCGGAGGGCGCCAAAGTGGTAAGAAGGCTTGCAGGATTGATCACATCTGACAGTCCCTTCCAATGAATATGTAGACGCCTCCGCACAACTCGAAAATTTTGTATTGTCAAATTCTTTTCACCCAACTCTAATCGACATGCTAACTCTGATTTAGCCTCTTAATGTAAACTGCTTCACGTGTTTAAATCAAAATTAAAATTAAAATTTAGATTTAGCCTCTAAAATGTAAACTGCTTCATTGTAAAATGACGTTTATTTTAAATTTCATTTTTTTTATTTAAACTATATTCAAATTATAGAAAATCTAAAAACAATTATTAATTTTATTATTTAATTATTACTTTTTGATTTGGCATTATTATGTTTTGTTTTGTTTATAATTATATTAAATACGTAGACTCAGTTAGCTGATTTAATTTGTTCTACTGACATGTTATTATTGACCTCTGGACTTTGTTTTCTCGGTAAAATGACCTCTGCCAGAAATACTGAAACTATGTATTATTGGTTACGACTTTACTATTATTTTTTCTTATTTTCAAACAAGTTTGATGAATTATTAATTCTTAAAAAGGGAGAAGTTTGCATCCCAAGGTGTTTACACTTTAAAATGTAAACTGTTTCACGTGATCACTTTTAAGAGACCAGGTAATGGCCAATAGCTAGGTCGCGTAGCGCGTGGAGTGAAGGTGGTAGATCTTTATAGATCTTGTTCTAGCCTGCAACCGCCTTAAGCAGGGCAGCCCCCTGTCAGATGCTGCTGGATGGCCCGTTGTAAGTTTAGTCTGAGTCAACTAAACTAGGTGGCGACACCGAAAAAGCAACGTTAAAAATCATGACTCAAAAGTTACATGTTATGTGTTGTTTATTTTATAATTATATTAAATACGTATACTCAGTTAGCTGATTTAATTAAAAAGTTTCCATTAGAAATAACATCTTTATCTTTTAGAAGTGATTTATAGATATGCTGATTTATCTTATCCGATATGTGATTCGTCATGATAGATTAATTAAAAATCGATTATAATAGATAAGATAGTACTAATCTATTATTGATTTACAGTAATCATTTATAGCAAATTTCTAAGTCAATAATTTACTTCTTATTATCGAGAATGTTTACTAAATTAAGTTTATAGTTTATTTATATGAAGTTTTAATGTCTTTTAAATATGTACTTTTATTAATCAAATGTAAGTATTTAACAAATCATAAAATTTGATCAATACAGAAACAAATATTTAATATTAATTTTGATAAAGATAAGATTATTCCTACGTGAATAATGATTATACTTAATAATCATTAAATGATTATATAAGATTTTAGACTATTTGTCTTAATAAAAGTCAATTTTTATGAATTGACTAATAAATAGTATACGATGTATTCGAATAAATAGTATGTAGAGCTTTTAAATGTATCATCATGTATCGTATCTAACACTGTGATTATCACTGTGATAATCTAACATGTAATCATATTGTATAACTATATTCTAGATTGTTGAATAAAGCCTTATTTGGTTTATCATTACAATTTATTCAACAATTGTGTTGAATTGTGTTGAACTCGGATTTTCAACAATTGACGTCCAACGTTTCCATGGATAAACTTCTTATACATCAACCTTTCAATCTGGATCCAGACACATCAGATTGTCAAGACGAATGGATTCACTGGCGCCAAAAGCTACAAAATTTTTTCTCGTTGCAAGTCACAGTAACAGATGACCAGAAACGATTTGTACTCATTAACTTACTGTCATCAAGACTTTACTTACTGATCAAAGATTCTAGAACATTCGACTCAGCCTTAAATATACTCGATAAGCAATTTCAGAAGCCAGTTAACGCGGTTTTTAATAGATTTCAACTGCATACTTGTCGTCAAGATAAAACGATGAATATCCAGCAATATGTGAGAAAACTTGAAGAATTGGCAACAAAGTGTAATTTTGAAGATGTCGATTCCGCAACTAACCGTCGAAGCCATATCATTGACGCCCTCGTCCATGGTCTACTAAATTCTTATATACGTGAGAGGATACTCGAATCGAATAAAACTGACTTCGATGAAATTGTTTTAATGGCATCATCTCTAGAGGCCGCACAACAACAAGCAGCCGTTTTTACTTCAAATGACGAGACAAGATCAATGCTAGCATCGGTTTCAGCGGACAACAATAACGAACCCTCCCATTCCGAATTCGATGATGACAAATCGATTAACGCAGCCTTGCGAAACAAAATTACCAAACGCTGTTACTTTTGCGGTAATCATTATCACCCCCGCAGTAAGTGTCCTGCAAGAGACGTTACTTGCAACATTTGTTCTAAACATGGTCATTTTGCCAAAGTCTGTCAATCAAAATTAAAATTTTCCACCTCGACTTCATCGGCGTTATGTTCCATGTCCAACTTAGAGGATCCAAGTTCATTGACTTCCATTACAATCAATGGTCAACAAATCGAATGTCTTCTAGATACGGGCAGTTCAGAAAATTTCATTGACACGAATATCGCACATAAATTACAACTGACAACCACATCTTGCTGTAAAACAGTTTATATGGCGTCCTCCTCCTCTTGGGCCACAATTACAAAACAGTGCACAACAAACATTGAGTTGAATAAAAATACTTATCCACGCTGCCGTTTTTCATTGTTGTCGTCATTATGCGCTGATGCCATATTAGGCAGAGAATTCATGAAGGAACATGAATTCATAACGTTCCCATTCGGTGGAAATTTGCCTGGACTAACTCTCGCTAACATATCTCCAGCATCTGCCATAAAAATCCAGCCATTAACACTTTTTCCGAATTTGCCGAAACATCTCATTCCAGTTGCCACGAAATCAAGAAGACAGACACTATCAAACGCCGAGTTTATTCGAAGCCAAGTAGCTAACTTACTCAAATCCGGCATTATTCGAGAAAGCAGATCGCCTTGGCGCTCACAGGTTCTTGTTGTTACAAATAGGAATGGTAGACAGAGAATGGTTGTCGACTACTCGCAAACTATTAACCGATTCACATCTTTGGATGCCTACCCTCTTCCTAATATCGATGACCTCATTTCGAAGATTGCAACACATTCCGTGTTTTCGACGCTCGATCTTTCCAGTGCTTACTATCAGATTCCATTGCTGGAGGAAGATAAAAAATACACGGCTTTCGAAGCATCAGGACGTTTGTACGAATTCCAGCGAATTCCTTTTGGGCTTACAAATGCTGTTTCTGCTTTCCAACGAATCATGAATAACCTCATCGAACACTATCAACTTGAAGGAGTATTTGCTTACTTAGATGACATCATCGTGTGTGGAAATAGCACTGATGAACACGACAAAAGACTAGATCGTCTAACGACCATCGCTAATCAGCTCAACATCAAATTCTCTCCGGAAAAGTCGCGTTTGGGCAAGACACAACTCAATTTTTTGGGCTACCATATTCGACATGGTTGCATCAAACCTGACACTGAAAGAATTAAGCCATTTCTTACTTACCCGATTCCGGAAAATCACACTTCACTACAGAGACTCCTCGGTATGCTCGCTTACTATTCGAGGTGGATCCCTTCTTTCTCGGCAAAGATACGCCCACTGGTAGAATCGAAAGATTTTCCCCTCGATCGTGCTGTCATCCGACAGATAGAAGAAATAAAGTCGGAAATCTCGAATTCATTTTTATGTGCTTACAATCCGGATCTTTCCTTGACTGTTGAAACTGACGCCTCATATTCATCTATCGGCGCGGTGCTCAGTCAAAACAACTGCCCCGTCGCCTTCTATTCACGATCCTTGCCTAAAACAGCGTTGCGACAGTCGAGTGTGGAAAAGGAGGCTTACGCGATTGTGGAAGCTCTTAAATATTGGAAGCATTTCCTGCTAGGACGCTATTTCATTGTCAAAACCGATCAGAGGTCAGTGTCATTTATGTTTGATCAAAAACTGTCGAATCGCATAAAAAGTGACAAAATCGCTCGATGGAGAATTGAACTTGCACCTTACAATTTTGGCATTGAATACCGGCCCGGACAATCAAATAAAGCTGCTGACGCAATGTCTAGGATAACATGTTCGTCTTGCAAAACAGTTAATGATCTTAAGATCTTGCATAATTCATTGTGTCATCCGGGTGTCAGTCGATTACTTCACTACGTTCGTTCGCATGAGTTACCTTTTGACAAAAGTGACGTTGCGGACGTTGTCTCTTCGTGTCAAATTTGCGCCGAATTGAAGCCTCGATACGCTAGACCAGAAACAGCACATGTCATCAAGGCTACGCATCCATTTGAACGGCTAAGCATTGACTTTAAAGGCCCATTGACATCAACTACAGAAAACAAATATCTCCTTTGTGTCGTTGACGAATATTCTCGCTTTCCGTTCGCCATACCGTGTAAGGATACATCTTCTATATCAGTCATCAATTGCCTGAATCAAATCTTCAGTGTTTTTGGTTACCCAGCCAACGTTCACAGTGACCAAGCAACATGTTTTCAATCCAACGAATTCCGAACGTATCTAAATTCTCGCGGTATTAGCTGCACCCGCAGTTCGTGCTACAACCCACGTGGTAACGGACAGGCCGAACGATTCGTTGGAATAATCTGGAAGACAACCCAACTCGCCCTCAAAACTCACAGGAAAATACTGGCGGAATGGGAATTTGTTCTGCCATTGGTTTTGTCATCTTTGCGCAGCTTACTGTGTACCGCGATAGGGGAGACTCCACATCAACGACTATTTTCTTTCCCAAGGAATTCTTGTAACAAATGTATCGTTCCGAGATGGTTGGGAACAGGTGAAAACGTGCTTTTAAATCAGAATCCAATGTCTAAATCAAATCCGTTGTTTTCGCAGGCTGAAATCTTACAATCAAATGGTAACTACGCTACTATTCGGAAACCTTGCGGGAAAGAGATGAATGTGTCCGTAAGAAGACTGACCAGGTACCCTATTACAAATTCTAACATAGATAACGATATGCTACTGATTGATCGGACATCAGAAGGAGACGGCATGCATTCAAAAACCGACTCGACAATCGTATCACGACAATCATTGAATGGAGCTGATAATATTACACAAGTTGGAATCGGTAACTATCGGAGTGAAGAGAATCAACAAGTCGAACATAATAGACTTCAAGAATTACGGCGTAGTCCTAGGGATAGAAGAACTCCGAAGTACCTAGACGATTATATAATCGGGGAAGACTGTGATAATCTAACATGTAATCATATTGTATAACTATATTCTAGATTGTTGAATAAAGCCTTATTTGGTTTATCATTACAATCGATCAATGTTGCGTCCTCTCCAATGTCGGTTAAAGCTCTGATTTCCGCGAAGCCGCAGTTAATCCGCTAAAGAGTAATATTTGGATGATCCGGAGAATTTCGCGCGCTGCTAGACCGGTGGTGGCTAGCTCTCTTACTCGACTGTTATTGACTGTTGTCTCAGATCCGTCCGTGGAAGATGCCTGGTTTGCGTTGTTGACTTTCACTAAATCAGTGTTGCGTCTGCTAAATTACTCGACGGATAAAAGCTCATCAGGAAACAGCTCGCTGGCTAATAACTTCAAAAAGGGCTTCCTTTTCCTCAAATGTCCATCACGTCAGTGATAAAATAATATAATATAATTAAGATTATAGTTAATTTATATGAAGTTTTAATGTCTTTTATTAATCAATATTTAATTTTAATTTTGATAATCTTCAGATAAGATTATCCCTACTTAATAGTCAATTTATACTTTTTAACTTTTTTTACTTTCAAGCGGTTGAATACATACATATTGGCCAAATATGCATGTATTTTGGCCATTATATCATAATAGTAAATACATACACGTATTTCCTCTAAATATATTTGATTATCAAGACAAATACGAATTTTTAGATTTCATAAGTTCTCTGAACATCGTCTTTATACGATAATGAATCCAAACAAAAGACTAATCGAAGAAGAATTTTCCCGGTTTGTATTGGTTTATTTTTTGAAATCTTAACAAGCTTTGACAATTTAGTTTCGAAAGAGAATTGGCGGAGGCATCTGCTAAAGTGAATGACGTACCGGAATTACGGCAGCCAAGCGTTCCAGCACTTCCGGTTGGTTCATAACTAGTATATTTCAGTTTATATAAATTCACAACTTTAATATTTACAATTTAGTTATCAACCTTTGTTTTGCCTGTACACCTCTTGATGCTCATATATTGTCCTCAATGGATTAACTCGTATAAATCACTCAAATGTGATATTTTACTGGAAGCACTAGCACGAAGATGTGTTGGTATGAACATGCACAATCAATAAAAATTGCTAATACTTACCTTTAAGAATATGCAATGTTAGAAAAGTTGTTCAAACTAAAAATATGAATATATTTTCAATTTGCATGAATCAGGTCATCTAACGAAGGCTGCATATTTTGTACTAAAAATAAATGTAAAAATGAAACTATCATTATACTCTGTTAGATGTCTTTTTGAGGAAATGCTAATACACCATATAAGGTGGAACTTATCAAGTATCTAATTCTAATACGAAATATATTGTTTATTATCCTTCCATAGAATGGATAAGCGGTTATCAGGAGAAAGTACTTGAATCCAGGTGTCGGTCCCTATTCCTCGAGCCACAAATTCTTTGAGCAGCAAAGCCGAATCTATGCTAATGAAGTATTGGCTGTGATGAAATTTGATTATCAAGTATCCTATTCAACACAAACAACAACAATTTCTCGACAAGCAAAACAAACAAACAACATGCAATATTTTTTTCCTGTCAACTACTGGTCCGGATGTCGGGTCGTTGAAGCAGAGCACGAATCAAATTACTAAAGACATCGCGATTCTGGGGGACAGACCAGAGTTCTTTTTCAGATAGCCCAAGGCGGTCTTCGGCCAGTTTCGAGATTTGATATCTAAACCTGTACCTTGGTCTACCTCGAAGTCTCTTTCCAGAGAGTTCGTCATGGAAAACCCTCAAAAAAGGCGATATCTAGACATCCTTAGAACGTGTCCTATCCATCTCATCTGATTTTCTTCGATGTGGAAAAGCAGCGACTTTACTCCGAGTACATCCCGGATGACCGAATTCCTAACCTTATCTCGTAGACTAAGACTGGCCACATCGCGAAGAAACCTCATTTCGGTTACCTGTATCCGAGATGTTATCATTTTGCCATAACCCAAAGCTCACGACTATAGATTAAGATATGAACGAAAATTGCGTGGTAAACCGAAAGCTTCGCTCGAAGACTCAACTCCCATTTCACCACGACATACCTGTACAAAGAACGTATGGATGCGTTAAGTGCCCAAATCCGCTTCTCAATCTTTTTGATGTTCCTGCCGTCCCACGAGAACAATACCCCAAGATACTTAAAATCCTTCACATCAGGAAGAACCTTTTCCCCAATCCAGATTGACATTGACACTTTAATCCGATACGAACACATAGATACAGTCTTGGAGGTACTAATACCATCCCTGCCGCTTGGCATTCCATCGTGAATCGACCTAGTAGGCATTGTAAGTGTTCAGGACAAGAAACCAACAAGACAACGTCATCTGCAAAAAGCAGAGATGCTATCCTGATGGAACAGAACTGAAGACCGACATCCGTCAGAGCAGCCCGTCTCGAAGTTTTGTATATATAAACAAGATACAAAAGACACAACTGACGAATTCCAACGCCTACTAGAAAAGATTCAGACTTCCTACCTAGAACACGAACACAACTCATACTTTGTCCATACAGAGAAGCCACAGTACAGATATCTGACGTTAGCGTCGTACTCTATACTTTCTTAGTACATCCCACAACATCTCTCGCAGAACTCGATCGAACGCCTACTCCAAATCTACTAAACACATTTAGACGGTTGAGCAATCTCCCAAGACCATTCAAGGATAGTTGAGAGACTAAAGAGCTGATCCGTAGTTTCACGACCCGGACGAAAGCCGCATTGTTCTTCTTGCAACTGTCCATCAACTATAGGCCGTATCCTTAACTCAAGAATCCTAGCAAATAGCTTAACAGTTTGGCTAAGCAGAGTAATGTCCCGATAATTAGAGCACACTCTCCGATCTTAAAGATCGGTACCACCACCCCCAGTTCGCCATTCACTTGGAACCTTGCCCGACTTTAATGCAACGTTGAAGATCAGTGTGAGCCATTTCATGCCAACAACGTCGAGGTCCTTTAACGCTTCACATCGAATCTCGTATACTTCAGAAGACTTGCCATTGCGAAGTTTTTTAACAACATCCATGACCTCTTCCAAAGAGATGATCTCTTCCGTTAGTTGTAAAGGCTCTACTTCTACAAGAGAAGGCATATTTATCGGATTAAAGAGACTCCTAAAATGCTCTTTCGGACAACCAAGAATTTTTTCAATGTCAGTCAGCATAGATCCTATCTTGTCATGGACAGTTTGATGAGTTTTCTGCTTTCCAACACGAAGGTTCCTAATCATCCCCCAGAACATCTTCGAAGCTAACCTATAATCAAATTCTAAGTGCTCTCTAAACTTCTCACAAGCAGCCTTCATCGCTTCGGTAACTGCTCGAGCTGAAACTCTCTTTACCCTTCGGTACTTGTCTACAGCTTCCACTGAATTATCTGACAAAGTTGCCTTATAAGCCAGCTTCTTCTGCTTAACAAAATCTCTAACTGTTGGTGTCCACCAAGCAGTTCCAGTATTTCCTCCGAGACAATAGCAATTTCAAAATGGCTTCATTTAAGCACAAGAAATTAAGAAACTGATTTCTTTTGTTTTTCGCAACTTTTTCTTTCTATGGTAATAAAATATTTTTATTTGATATAATAAAGCTGTTATCACAGAAGGTTGAAGCATTTTTAAATTTAATTTACAAATTCAGCTATTAGAAAATGAACATAATTGTTAGCTACTCAAAATGTATTTATAAACTTGTAGGAAGCAAGTTTATACACACATTTCCTGCAAAATCAAGTACAACAAAATATGAAATTAAGCAAACTACCCTATTTTGCTGTTTATTTAAATGCTTTCAAATTTTTGAAAGCGTTTAAATAAATATTAGGTATTGTTTTAGTAACCACGTTTATTTTGCAATTGAATTTTACCAAATATAATTACTAATTTAACAATATCTAAGTCAGTGTTTCTTAAATCTAAAGTTTATCTACTTGGACATCTAAAATGCTATGCTTTGTCAATATACATGTTTCTACGCATTCTTTGTTGATGCGTGTGAACTCCGATTTTTTGTTTCCGTGTGAACTCCAATTCTTAGATATTTGAGATAAGGGTTTATGTTAATGTAACTGATTGTTTTCGGAATTTTAGAGATTTGAATTTTTAATTTAAAAGATTTAAAACGTTTTAATAAACTGACGTTATTAGAAAACTGTTACTTTAAGTGTTTTGTCCCTTTGAGTAAAATTGAAATTATTATTTTTACATAAAATAAAAGTTTAATAAAGCGTCATTGTTCTTTTACGTTTAAATTGTTCTTTCTAATTTGTTCATCTTTAATCACATTCATTTTAAACAAAATACTTAATGCAACGGATGGCAGGACAACATACAATATGAAATTTATTATAATTTTACCTCAGTTGAATGTCATAGGAAACTTGCACTATTTTCTTAACGATTTCAGCAGTCGCCAATAAAAAATCGAAATTTTAATTTTAAAATTATCTGATTGTTTTTCTTTTATCAGTAAAGTATTTTGCTATATCAAGTATTCATTTATTTAATGTATTAAATGCATTAAATCAGAATTCATATCAGACATTTATGTTGTTAATGCTAATCCATTAAATTATTTTCATTGTAATAAAATATTTGAACTAATAATTCACTTTGAATTTGTTATCTTCACTTTAGGTACCGTTACCACCTCCTTTAACTATTCTACCTCCACCTAATGTAATGCAAATTTCGAACTCAAATATATCAAACAAGGCATTAAATGGCACAAATATTTTCCTGCCTCATTTTTTACCTCCCCATATCCAACGACAGCATCGACTTGCAATGCAACGAAAATGTATTGAATCTAGACCAATTTTATATAATAAATCTCAACGAGCTGCTGCAGAGCAGCAAATGAATGAAGCTCAGCCGACAATGAAAGAGCGAATTGAACAACTAATCAGAAGTGGTAAGATAATGCCTGAATATTATTTCTATTTATTGAAATGGCAGAAGCACGTTTTTCTGAACTTTGTATTCAGGGTAATAACGTAGATATTCATAATAATGAATAATATCCAACCAATTACACCAAATTACACTCGTATACGTTCAGTTCATAAGTCTCAAGTTTTTATAAAGCCGACAATTATTTTCGCGGTCTTGATTAGATTTATAGCGTGACGATCTTGTCTCATTGATAAATTTCGTATTTACCTTTCGCTGAAGTTAGTAAAATTAGTAAAAATCTGATCTTTTAAGTTGATTAATATACTTCATTATTGGACCATCAACAGTAAAAAATCAGTTTTAAAGAATACATCGCTACGTTACGAACACGATCATAAATAACTCACTATATACTCAAATTGAAGTCACTTTTATTTTAAGTTTACAAAACTCACGAGGATTAATGCACGCTCAAGCCAACCGAGTCTACGTATGGTATATTATTTACAAATTAAAAATAACGCTAAATAAAAGTTTTTTATCTGATTCAACCGTGATACCTTTTTAATCACCAATCAATGATCATTAATCGCTGATCAATTAATAAACTGATTTTGAATTTTAATTGTAGTGAATGCGGTATAGCATGATTAACATGCATGAAAACATCTTGATAATATGAAAACATCTTAGTACTGATGCATCAATTTAAAATTTGTAATTTTAGAATTTATTTATAAACTAAATAAATTTAGTTTAAATTCATTTAGACATGGAGGCTGTAGCGAAGAAACAGCGTGCTGAGAAAAGAAAAAAGCGAAAATTTGTTAGAACGGCAGGTGGCGAAGTATGGGAAGACGAGACACTTCAAGAATGGGATCCAGGTATATTTAAAAAGTTTAATAAAAACTGGTAATAGATTTTTTATTTGTTGTTTTTAATAACACTGGCTTTTATGAAAAATAGATTATGGATAATGTGGCATATTTTTTATCGCTTAACATTTCGCAATGTTATTTAATCAATGATCAATTCGCTATGCTATTCAATCGTTGGCCAATTCACTATGTCATTAAATCGCTGATTAATTTGCTTTGTCGAATAAATAATCACCAAAACATTTTAGTAACTTAAGTTTTACTTCGAACCCTGTTTTTGTGTGTACCCATGTGTTGTTTCCAGTTTAACTTAAATTTAATGACTTTATTCATGGTTAGTATTTGCTACGATTTATTAATTGATACACGCTTGATTTGTTTTTACCAATTTGTGTTCTTAATTATGATATTGATTTATCTTATTCTTATATCAAGTAATTAATTGCCACATCAAACAACAATATGAATGTATATTTGTGTCGATAATATTAGCAGCGACTCGTGATGTTATTAGCATCGACTGCAATTGAAGGTTTGTTACAGATCATGAATGGTACCGTCGATAGTTGTCGTACTGATGTTTACCAGCAGAGAGCTGGTCGAACTTTTTGATGAGACATAGGAAGGACGTTGCAGCATGCAGCAATAACATCATTAATATTATTATAGTCTTTTTATGACTAATTTGACACCGTTTTCTTTAACATTTTTATGTTAAATATAAAATGACTGATTTCGATCCATTTATTAAATTTGAAATTTAGAGCTCTAAACTTTAAAATAAACCTTGAATTCGATTCAAGTAAACTGTTTGTAAGTTGCGCTGTTAGTCTTTTTAAATTGAACAGCAACCTTAGGTCATATAAAGTAAATCAGATAAAACAGATCACTTTACTGAAAGCTTCTTTTGCAATTTTATTTAAAAAGGTTTTCGGGTTACCCCTTCGTCAGTAGCACAATACAATATTATACTAATTGTACGTAGTACATATACACATATACTATTTGGTAAACATGGAAGAATCTACACTTTACAAATTTAGTCTTTTCTTCGTTAATGTGCCTTGGAGTTTAGTCATTAATTGCGCAGTCCAATAAAGTTCCTGCTTTTTCTGCGATGTAAATCGCTTAGTTTACTGTTGATTATCTTTATTTTTAAAAAGTGGTCAGGCTTACTCTGGATATGGCTATAATATATATAATATTAATTAAAATCGTGATAATAATGTAATAAACACAATTTATTTCAAAGCTTTCGGATAGTCCTTCTTCTTATATATATCTGTGGTATTGAACCGGTTATATATATTATATATAGTTTTAAATCCGATTGTGTTAAACTGTGCTACCGGAGCTAATAAGCTTCAGTTTTATAATTGTAAATGTTGCCAAAAACCGGAGTTCGATTACAAGTAGAGCAGACTTCATTATCACTCTTAGACGAGCTGATGGTAGCCGGCAGCACTCATAAGTAGGGTGAACTAACATCAGTCGTTTCGGTTAGTTTAAAGCGGTAATGACCATGCTACCACATAAGCAAATATTACAAGTCAACCGAAAATATATTCATATTTATATATTCGGATACAACTTTTGTTATTTATTAGTCAATTCATAACAATTGACTTTAATTTATAATTTTCATTTTCAAATTTTATCTTGATATAAATTATTTAATATAATAATTCGATATAAATATTATATTATATTATAATATTTATATAATATTTATTTATTATTAATAATTATTTATATTTTTTTATTATTTAATTATTATATTTTTTAATTATTGCTATTTTTATTGCTATTACTTATTATTAATAGTTGTTTATATTTTTTATTATTAAATTGTTATAATTTCTTTAATTATTGCTATTTTTGGTAGAAGAATATAGACCGAAACCTGATAGCATAGCAGTTCCTCCTGATGACTTCTATTCCTTATTCTGATACAACGTCCGTTATTTATAAATCAATTCATAAAATGACGTTTATTTTAAATTTCAATTTTTTATTTTAACTTGATAAATCTAAATTATATAAAGATATGAAATATATCTTTCGATATATTGATGATATATGTGTATTTAATTCTAATAATTTTTATTATTTTGATAATCAAATTTAATCAGAGGAACTACGCCCTTAGCATGTATTTGGCCAAGCTGCTATGTTGGGTCGAGGAATAGAGGCTGAAACCTGATAGCATAGCAATTCCTTCTGATGACTTCTATTCCTTATTATGATACAACGTCTGTTATTTATTAGTCAATTCATAAAAATAGATGTTTATGAGTAATAGAGGTCGAAACCAGATAACATAGCAGTTCCTCCTAATGACCTCGACTCCTAGAATTGGAAAGATTCAATCAAAATATTCGTTCAATCAGAATAGAAATTGGCCAAAAAACTTATTCATTTGTTTACCACCATTAGCATGTATTTGGCCCAGCTGATATGTTGGGTATATGAATTAGGGGCCGAAACCTAATAGCATAGCAGTTCCTCCTAATGACGTCTAATTCTTATTCTGATACAACGTCTGTTATTTATTACTCAATTCATAAAAATGACTTTTATTTTAAATTTCAATTTTTTATTTTAACTCGATTTACATTATAAAAATCTTAAAACAATTATTTATTTTATTATTTTATTATTAAATTTTGATTTAGCATTATTATTATGTTGTTTATAATATAAACAACATAATAATAACATTATAACCTCAAATTCTTATTCTGATACAACGTCTGTTATTTATTAGTCAATTCATAAAAATGACTTTTTAAATTTCAATTTTTTATTTTAACTTGATTTAAATTATAGAAAATCTAAAAACAATTATTAATTTTATTATTTAATTATTAATTTAATCATTAGCATGTATTTGGCCCCGCTGCTATGTTGGGTAGAGGAGTTAGGGGCCGAAACCGGATAGCATAGCAGTTCCTCTTGATGACCTCTAATTCTTATTCTGATACAACGTCTGTTATTTATTAGTCAATTCATAAAAATGACGTTTATTTTAAATTTTATTTTTAAATAAAACTTGATATTAATTACATAAAATCTTATATAACAATTATTTATTATTTATAGTTATTTAATTATTTAGTGTTCTGTTATTTTTAATTTATTTATATATAAAATAAGTGGACTTTGCTGATCCGATTAATATGATGTTTTATTCAAATTAACATCGTAATTACTTTTGTATTTAGATGATTTTCGGTTATTCTGCGGAGATTTAGGAAATGAAGTAAATGATGACACATTAGCTAATGCATTCAAGTGCTATCCATCTTTCCAAAGGGCTAAGGTTATCAGAGATAAACGAACAGGCAAAGCAAAAGGATTCGGTTTCGTCTCCTTTCGCGATTCAAATGATTTCATAAGTGCAATGAGAGAAATGAATGGTAAGCGTTTTTTTGTTTTTATTATTTGATTTACTCAAAATGCTGAAAACCTTAAATTTACTATTTACTTCTTTAAATTATTATGGAATACACATGACCTTTCTGCCTATTTATTAATTAGGTTGTTATATTTGCCAAGCCTTTATAGCAAAGTGTAAGTCAAAATATTTGTCGTTACCCATGAGCTAATATATTTAACAGCATTTTAACAGCATTTTTTAAGCATAAAATAATGCAAAATAATTAAATAAATTGTTTTTTTTTATTAATAAATTTTATTAATAAAATAAAGTTTCAAGGTATAATTAAAAAACATAGTTTGAACATATGTGTCAAAGTCTTGTAATAAATAATTTTTTTTATAAATAAATTTATTATTAACTCATAAAACGTTTACAACTGAAAAGGGTTCCCGCAAATGGGCCTCTACATGTTTTGCAGTTAACTTTCTTCGACGCATCGCTGTCCAAGCACGATATGTGCTCTCCTACTTTCACGATAAGAAGTTGAGGCAAGCCTTGCTAAGCATATAGATAGTTTGCCTCGCATGTCGCTGATTACATCATGGTACGGAATAGACTTTCTAGCTGATATCCTTCGCGCTATACTTTTCATTAAAGAGTCTGCTGCCGGTCCTATCCCCCCGCTTGTTGAAAACGCCAACGGAATGAATAACCCGTTATCAATTTCTTTTATTCGTTCCTGGTATTTTGAAATTTTGCGATTTTCATGAAATTTGAAGGATGAGCTTGAACCACAGGCATACGATGGAGCAAAAGTATTGAATACACAAACGTCAAAAAATGACCGCTCCATAATGTTTCCATGCAGTCCTGAGCATGAAAAATCTAGACGCGCTGATCTGTCTCTCGTAGTTGTTTGATTCATAAACTTGTGCAATTCCGGAACGGGCTGTAGCATACACTCCATCTCCACGTCGTAGTTCGCTTATCGGACCATGCTGGCCATAAGATCCTTCACTATGTTATGCCGGACAATAGGTACCTCACCGACCTTGCACGATATCATGTGGATTGTTGTGAACGCTGCCCCACAGCTGCACCTATCAGGTGTGTCATTTGGACACCACCCATATCGAGCTGCAATTGCATCCTTAAAACATCGGTTTGACAGATAAAAACCCGTCTCATTAGCGGCCTTGTGATCAGCCAACTTGACGCTCCTGTGCATGATGCCGCCTCTATCGCTTGTTTTGTAGTCTCATCAAACGATCTCAACATTTCGTTTCTCTTCATTCGAATATCATTTTCCCTTTCCATCCTGATTTCTCTTAAAATATTATCTTGCTCTTTATTCAATCCTTGCGCAATCAAGCTCTGCAGAAAAGGTTTACACAATCGAATCGATTAGACGTACCTTTTCTCTGATAAGTCGACCGGGTCATCAAAACCTAAACCACCAAATTTTGCTGGCAACAATAAGAATGCGGCTAAAGTCATATCTATATGAGAAATTCCGAGTATTTTGGGTAATAAGTTAGAGAAAATACGATCGCGGAGTCTGTCAAATGTCCCCTGAGCAGTTGGACAAATACGTTGAAGAAATGACCAGTTTAATTGCGTAGATTTGGTGAACAAGGTGTAAGCGACATGTCCATCAGCTTCTGCAATGGCACTTAATTTGTCTATAAGGTCACACCACCTATCTACCTTGCTGTTTACTTCTGAAGCTATGTAGTCGTCCGACCCAATAAAACTACCCAGCAGCTTGATCCCCGACTTACAAAGATTTACGCCATTGGAACTAAAGCCAGAAGCCAGTTTAAACTGATCCAAAGTGTGAACTAACAAATTGCACTTATTTGAATTAACTTGAAAGCCGCAACTCGGGCCATAGATTTTAAGTGCATCCCATACTAATTACAAATCTGACAGCCTTCCTACAAAGCATGCGTCATCCGCATACCACCTTTGAATTATCATCGGTACTGCTGACTTGATTCTGTTAATCAATGGGAGTGTCGCTGCTGCAAACGCAGACATTGCGAGTGGGTCCCCTTGAGTAAACCCCTCTGAAGACAAGATGATTTCATGTCCCACAGACAAAGTGGAGGGATGCATATATTCGTTTTCGAGAATTCGTGTTAAAGCCGGGCATACACGGTCCATATTTTTTAAGGCTAAGGATCGGTTTACGCTATTAAAAGCATTTTTTGCGTCTATGCTTAATACACACATATCAGAAGAGCTCATAAACGCATCCCTGACAGAATGGATTACGCACTTTGCTCCGCATCTCTGACCTGCACAAAGCTGTTCACGTCCAGCAACCGATATTAAATCTTTCCGAATTGCATGATTTATGATCTTTCCGGTTATCCTTCTTAACACTTCTCCAATACCGATGGGCCTTATACCGGGACACTTGTCTAGGGAATCAGACGAGAGGCTGTCAGGGCCTCCAGAACTAATGAATCAATTTTTTCTGACGCAATGCGACTCGTCATAATCGCAACTTTCTCAGCCAGTACTTTCGATTCGTTTCCAAACTCCGTTAATAATGATCTCCACATTGAGGCGTCCACACCTGAAGGACCAGCTGCACCCTGAGTTTCCTTTGAAGTTCGAACAACATCTTCGCCTGTTATTTCCTGAAATCTTATTGGATGACTACTTATACAACCTGGGAGAGGCTGTTCGATAATCTCAGTGTTCGTTGCTTCAGCGTTGAGGGGATGTGGCTCCACTAGCTTCTGTCTTACCGTTGTACTGTCGAAAACATCTTCCAGATGAAGCACGGCAGCCCGTCCACACGAATCACCAAGCAATCGCGCAGCCTGTCTAACGTTACCATATTAAACTAGGTTAATTATTGTCTTGCGTGTGTTTTCGTTATCGTTTTTTTTTGACTTTGATCCGTTCTTGTAAGTATTGAGCTTCAACAAACATATCGTAGAAGTTGCCTTGTTTCCAATCCCGAATCCGCTTTTCTAGTATCTTACGTACTACGGTCGTCCTTCGCGTATCTGTCTTTTGAAGAACTAATTGACACATCACGGTCAGCAACTTTAGTGATGGTGTACCGTCCGAAGAAACATCAGAAAATCTGTCGATTAATTGTGCGACCATGTCTACGAAGTCATGGCTTGCATTGCATCTGGGAAGACGGAGTAAGTTCGGTCGCCATAATATTACTAGGTCATAAATAGCATTGAGACTGAACGCTGCATTGATTGAGTGGCCTGCACTAGGCGGTGAATTTTGCAAATTATGTATATTACCAACCCCATTAATACGGTTGGGCTCCGGATGATGTACCTCCGCAATTGTCGCTGAATCTCTATTTGCACAATTAAGAGCAGCGCAGTTTATGCATGCTTTCTTTATTTTGCGCATCTACATCTTTTAAAGACAGCAGCCTGCCCGTTGCAGTTGCAGCACCGAGGATGCGATGTCGGTTTGCCCCGTGTCATTGAATTTCAAATTTGTAAGTAAATGTTTGGCAGCTATTAAGGGTCAAGCGAAACGTCGCCGAGCGTAGCGAGGCTACGCAGTCGATTGTCTGAAACGCAGTCGATTGTCTGAAACGCAGTCGATTGTCTGAAACGCAGTCGATTGTCTGAAACGCAGTCGATTGTCTGAAACGCAGTCGATTGTCTGAAACGCAGTCGATTGTCTGAAACGCAGTCGATTGTCTGAAACGCAGTCGATTGTCTGAAACGCAGTCGATTGTCTGAAACGCAGTCGATTGTCTGAAACGCAGTCGATTGTCTGAAACGCAGTCGATTGTTGTATTTACTTTAGATTGTGAGAGTTTTAATAACCAAGACTTATTTTAACGTCTTTTTTATTATTTTAGTATTTAAATAATAATTAAATAATAATTTCATAAACAATTTTTTAACATCAATATTGTTAATTTAATTTTGTTACTAAAAACTTTTTTCATTTTACTATAAAATTGTAGAGCATTATATTGTGCTAAACAATGAAAATATTGAATTTTAAAAAATTATTTACATTTTACATTTTAAATTATTATTAAATGAACAGGCTCCATTGAAATATTATCGATGTTATCATAGATTTTTGGAACGGAAAGAGATTAATCTGTTTTTTGTATATAATGCTATAGCTGAATGGCGTTCTTTGAATAATGTAAAATTATTTTTTATATTTCGATTCTAGATTGATATTACTTTGTGTAATCAAGAATTTTAATCACTTACAGCAAGTATAACACAACGAGAATTGAATATTTAGACATTTGTTCTAGATTACATATCAGTAGCTATCGTATTACATATGCCTTTATTATAGACAAACAATATTTATCCTACAACAATTTATTTACAAGAAAAAATAAAAGTAGCACAAGTTTTTCTTATCAATGGTCCAGGTGTCGGGACGTAAAGGCAATGCACGAACCAAACTCCTCCAAACATCGCGATCCGGGGCCACATACCAGAGTTCTCTTTCAGATAGCCCAAGGCGTTCTTCGGTCAGTTTCGAGATTTGATCTCTACACCGGTACCGAAGTCTACCTCGAAATTTATTTGCAGAGAGTCCGACCTTGAAAACTCTCCAAGGAAGGCGATCTTTAGACATCCCCAGAACGTGTCCTAGCTCAGCTGACTTTCTTCGATGTGGAAAAGCAGCGACTTTACTCCGAGTCCATTCCGTAATGCACTCATAGTAAAGGGCATTCCTTGAATTCACTTTATTTCTGTTTTTCAAAAGAAAATTTGAAACGTTTCTGTAATTTAAAGCCTTTCAAATTTTTGAAGAGGCTAGTAATAGCCAAATATCACAATTTATTATCTTTTATCATTATGTTTAATTTATAAATATTTAATATTCGTAGACTCGGTTACCTAATCAGATTTGTTGACTTTCAACTATATCTTTCCTGAGTATTCAAAAATAAATGATTAAAATAACTAGGAATATGCACAATAGTTTAGTTAAGAGGGAAAAATTAGAAATACGATTGGGAAATCAAAAGATTCATGTAAATTGTAATATTTGTTTTTATTTTATGTTGTAATTTGTATATAATAAAAGATAAATTCGTATAAAAATGTTAAATATTATTATCCTTTAAATATATATATGAAAAACGATTTGAATGCTTAAATTGCAATTTTTGTTAATAAAATAAGCTTCATGATGACCTCTAATCCTTATTCTTATACAACGTCTGTTATTAACAACATTTTAATTTTCTAAAACGTTTAATTTATAATAGATGATCAAAACGTCTACAATAGTACAATCTTTTGACAAAGAAGATTAGAGCTCTTCGTTAGTATGCACACTTGAGGATCCCGTATGCTCGTCGTGGTTTGACGCCCTTCCAAAACCGCCGTGACCGGAATCAACGATATCCATGGTGTCCACACCACTCATATCCTCAAAGTCTTTGTCATCGCCGCCGTCCGAAATCTTATCATCTGTGGGCTTTCCCGACGCACGCATTTCTCCATTTCTTTGTCGTCAATTTTTTTCTTGACTATTCACTCCTTCTTTGACGTCTCAACTATGGCGTCCACCGCCTGTCTCGCCAAATTAACATCATCAGTGATCAGGAAGTCACCAAAAATCGGGCCCGACATGACTTGCCGCACGTAGATCCCTATTAAACCAATATCCTTGAATATTCCTATCGTATGGTCCTCGACATACTCCGGGTTTGGAATTTGTTTTGCAATCCAGGGTCCCCTGTAGTCGGGATTATCAATAATACGCGTCACCCACTTGCCCATGTATGCTGGGTTCGTTTTCATTGGGGCGGACCAGTCACCGTCGGCTTCATCGTCCCAATCATTTGGCTTTGTTGCTTCAATATCCTCTATGAGTTCATGCAGCTCCCAATTATCAGGAATTTTGTCGTTGGGATCAGCAATCCACTCTCGGTCATCTCAATCCGACGGCTTGGCATCAGACTGGTATGCGATTTCGCGGGGTTGCAGAATTGGCCAGTCGTCGGTTAAATTTCCTGCTTGAACGGACTCGTTGTCGATCCCTACTTCATATGACCGATTAGACGCATAGAGATGCAAAGTGTATACGTGCATGAACACGTTGTACTTGCACTTAGGGCTCGATTTACAATTATAGTTTGTGCCATTGTGATTTATGATAACGTGCACGATTCGCCTCTGAAAACCACAGATATCAGGACCAAACATGATGTAATATGATATAGAGTCTGTAAGCGTTTCCTGGCTGGTTCTTAAACTGAAAAGCTTCACGTAACCGCCTCCGCAATCAATATCCCATTCGAATGCTACCAAAAATTGTACGATGTGATCATGATCCTCAGTGCTGGCATGAGTCGCAAACCGTTTAGACATCCAATGAAAACGGTCATTTTTAGTTGTTTTCAGTCCGATAGACTTTGATTCATTGGAGTACTTCTTTGTGGCAACTACAAATTTGCCTTGTGGCTTGTCCGGCTTTGAAGGGATAACCCATTCTTTCAGCGGACCATCGCCATCGAATGAATCTTTGAAATAGACCAGCCCACTCGTCAAATCCGGACGTCCAATTGAAGTAGGGAAGCCAAAACTCGCCGGAGATCGAATGCGTTCGCAAGAGTATATTCGGATATATTCCGAATCGGTTTTTTCCCAGTGCTGTTCCACCTTCCGTAGGTTTCGATCACTGCTGCCGAGAAGCTATAACCGCTGTCCTCCATCTTGCGCCTATATTTCCTATCTTTAACGGATACCGCATATTTGTTAGCTGCAATGCGGGGATGCGTGCTGCCATTTTGACGACTGAATTTTGTTGTGGGTTCGTCACCACAACATCTACAGCTTGTGGGGGATCGCCATAAAAGAGAATTCCGCTGGCCTTTCGCGTAAGTTTCTGATAAGATGAGGTACTTCGCGGGCTACTCTCATACCAGCACAGGTAGTAGCTTGGAATATGGTGTCCCGAATACCGTCATGCCGGACGTCTGTTATTTATTAGTCAATTCATAAAAATGACGTTTATTTTAAATTTTATTTTTTTAACTTGATATAAATTGTTTAAAATCAAAAAACAATTATTAATTTTATTTTTAAATTATTACTTTTTGATTTGGCATTATTATGTTTTATTTATTTTATAATTATATTAAATACGTAGACTCAGTTAGCTGATTTAATTTGAAAGTTTCCATTAGAAAACACGGCCCAGCTGCCGTGTTGGGTCGAGAAATAAGTACCGAAATCTGATAGCATAGCAGTTCCTCCTGATACCTCTAATTCTTATTCGGATACAACGTCTGTTATTTTTATCTTTATTTTTGGTTTATAGTATTAAATATGTAAACTCAGTTATCTGATTTAAATCAGATAACCGAGTTATCAGAATGACCTCTAATTCTTATTCAATACAACGTCTGTTATTTATTAGTCAGTTCATAAAAATGACGTTTATTTTAAATTTCAATTTTTTAACTTGATATAAATTACAGAAAATCTAAAAACAATTATTAATTTTATTATTTAATTATTACTTTTTGATTTAGCATTATTATGTTTTGTTTATTTTATAATTATATTAAATACGTAGACTCAGTTAGCTGATTTGATGTATTAATCTAAAAATGATTGTTTTCAATGGAATGTATTGATGACTTATGATGACTCAATTTAATTATCATACTTTTTCCATAAGTGAACTTTAGTTATTTTGAAATTATGCTTATGAAAAAAAATTTTGTTTCTTATTTTAAAAATGATTAAAAAAGTGACTATTTTTTCAAAAGTTTTGATAAATCGATGGCATTTAATAAATGACATGTTGGTTTGTAACATGTTAGGTGACTATAAATGATGTCGACATCTTTTTTTGGTGTTGGCGTGTTTATTTGTAAGACTTGTCAAGTCGTACGAGGTACTCTTTATAATTAGCAAGTTATAGAATATTTTGTCGTGATTCGAAAATTATGAAATTAACAATTTATATTGGCTATCAGGAAAAAGTACTATTGATTACAAGATAATCAATAGAGTTTCAAATAAAGCTTACAACTTTTACTAATTTTAATTCTAAAATTTGAAAAAATAAACAATTACCGTCAACACAATTGCACCAATTATGATTGTAGCACTTCCACCAGCAATGCCATATTTTGCAGCATCGGAAGAACTTAAAGCATCAGAATGCATTTATTTATAACGTAAGATATTTAAAAAAAATGTAATTATTTTATGTTTTGTGGTTTCATGGTTTCTTTAAATTTATTTTTTTTATTCATTTTATTTGTAATTTAAATAAATTAAATAATAAGAAATTTATTATGTTTGCAAGAAGAACTTTCTTTTTGCTTGAAATCACATAAATATGTATAATATCATATCATTAACATCAAAAATAACATCATTTTATATAATTATGATCTAATTAGTTTGTAAATTTAAATTTGCTTAGTTCATTCAAAATTTTTATAGTTTACGTGCATTATTTGCTTGGGTGATAATTTCAAATCTTCTAAAAATGTGTATAATCTATCTTTTAAAGAGTTGTTAAAGTTAATCACTTTTAACTAAAGGTGGTTATAAGGCATTATTTATAATTAAAGGTTTATTACTTTTTACGCTTAGTAATATAGATTTATACGCTTTGTACGCCTATAGCACATAAGATATTTAATCACGTAAAATGTTTAAATAATTATTAAATATTTAATAATTTATGTTTAATTAATATTTAATTTTAATTATTTAAATTTTTAAATTATGGTGTTTGATAAAAAAAATAACATGTCATAATTTTCATTATGAAAATTTGCGTAAAATGTAAATTCATCTATATGTCTACTAAGATATTTTTTCTAGGCAAATACGTCGGAAATAGACCAATTAAGTTAAGGAAAAGTACATGGAAAGATAGAAATATCGAAATAGTGAAGAAGAAGATTAAAGAAAAGGCAATGTTTACTCACAAACCGACTCAATCTTAGCTAATTTTATTGTATGTACACATGATGACTATTTTTGTTTTTCTTTTATAAAATTATCTTATAATGATTTTAGCAAAAACAGAAAATAAATTTTACAACTTAAATTATCCACTTTTTCATAAAAGTTAATTGGATGTTTTTTAGTTTTCAAGTGTGTTCTAATTTGTCATAAAGAGTATTTTGAATCCATTGGTTATGTGATTAAAATCTTAATTAGAGTACATTATATAGTCTTTAGATCAGTAATTCAAATCATTAATTTGAATTACATTTTAATTTACAAATATCGCAATAATGATTTAATTCATTTAATATTTAGTTCACAATCGTCTGCGCAGTTTTGCTTAACAATCCGCTTAGAAGTCACCAAATTATGAATTGATTCTTAGCTATTGCAAACTTTATACCAGAAAGAACATCTCTAAGATAAGAAGGCATTTAAAGCAACGTAAATGCGGCTGTATTGATAAAAATATAGAAATTAAAATTTAGCCCAAATGCTTGCACTCGATTTTTAGTAAAAGTCATGATCTACTACCGAAGTCGATATTACATCAATTGAATAACTCTTTTAGATTCGTTTGGAAATAAGCGTTCGCTTAAAATATTTTACTGTAAAAATTATTATTTTTTCTTTCGTGTTTAAAGCACTCGTATTATAAGTGCTTAAATAAAGCCCAAATGTAAGCTTAGCTTAATAAATTTATTAATCTTTGATAAATCAGATAAGATAACTGAGTCTACGTATTTTATATTATAAATAAATAGAAATAAAGTAAATAATAAATAATTATATAAGACTTTATAGAATTTATATTTAAATTATTTTATTTAATTTATATCAACTTAAAATTTAAAATTAAAATACAAAATAAAAGTCAATTTTTATGAATTAAATAATAAATAACAAACGATTATACGAATAAGGATTAGATGTCATCAGGAGGAACTAAATGCGTACGATTTATAAACATAAATACTTATATAATATAAATACGTACGATTTTAGTACGTAGTTCTCTTTATACAAATCTAAATTCAGCAGATATTAAAGAAGTGATAGAAAAATTAATTACTCTTATATTTTGAAGCAAATTTTAATTATATTAAATAATTATAGGATGATGTTGGTGTTTGGATAGTGGATATCCTTTCATTCATTTGGATAGGAGGATCAAATTAGATAACTGAGTCTACGTATTTTATACGATATATCAATAAAAATAAAGATAAATAATAAATAATTATATCAGATTTTATACAATTTATTGTTATATAAAGTTAAAATTTAAAATTGAAATTTAAAATAAAAATTATTTGTTATGAATTGACAAGTAAAAAACATACGATGTTTCATAATAAGGATTAAAGGTCGTCAGGAAGAACTATACTATAGATAAATTAAAAATAAAGATAAATAATTATAATGTACAATGTATTATAATAAGAATTAGAGGTCATCAGGAGGAACTGCTATGTTATTGAGTTTCGGCCTTATTCCTCGACTGTTTCAAATGCCGTTGTTAGCTATTATTACAATGTTGTATTTTCATCGATTTTGTGGGATGAACGATTTCATTATATCGACCCAAATATTTCCTCGTAACTATCTCAAATCTATATTCTAATACATGCTACATTACAATACAAAAAATGTGGCTCAGTTAACATTATACAGACAAAATAATGCCTTAATTATTATGATTTCATATTTTACATTTAATTTGAAAGTATATCAAGAAACGCATATTAGCCAGTTTATTACTCCTCACATCCTTGTGTACATCTAATGGAGGGAATTTTAAGGACCAAGAAATATTTTTAAGATCAAGAAACACATATTTGTTCGTTTTAGGTAAGAATGATTTTGAATTTTAATTGTAAGTTAATGCGATTCATTTTGGCTTTCTTCAAAATCATTTAAATAATTTAATAGATACATATTTTAAACTAGGTTACTATAAAAATACCATCAAGCAGAAAATAGTAAAATATATAGATCAACACAATAATAAAGAATAAATTTAAACTCTTAAGTTGCAAATTTTTATGGATGGATAATAAATAATATACTTTGTATTAGAATAAGATACTAGATAGTTATTTCAGAGGAAATGCATCATTAGCATGTATTTGGCCCCGCTGTTATGTTGGGTAGAGGAGTTAGGGGCCGAAACCTGATAACACAGCAGTTCTTCCTGAAGACCTCTAATCCTTTCTCTGATACATAGTTTGTTATCTATTAGTCAATTCATAAAAATTGATTTTTATTTTTAATTTCAGTTTATAATTCATCTTGATATAAATTATATAAAATCTTATAACAATTATTTATTATTAACCAATTTTTTATTATTTAACTTTTATTTTGCATTATTTTTAATTTGCAATATAAAATACGTAGACTTAGTTAGCTTATTTATATATTTCAGTAGCAATCATGCGATAAACCCTGGCTGACAGGAAACATAATAATATAATTTTATAATTATAATAATTTGTAATTATTATAATTATAATAATTTTTTAATTTAATATAAATTTTATATGAAATATATAATATTTCATATAATAAGATATTAAATATTATTATCCATCCATAAAAAGTTTCTAATTATTTTTATTTTCCAATAAAAATTGACTATTATTTTAAATCAATTCTTACTGATGACCTCTAATCATTATTCTTAAACATCGTATGTTATTTATTAGTCAATTTATAAAAATGACGTTTATTTTAAATTTTAATTATAAATTCTATCGTATTAATTATAAATTAATACAATTAAATATAAATTAATATTTATATTTAATTATAAAATTAAATATTTAATTATAATAATATATTTTATTATAAATTCTATTGTATAAAATATTAAATAATTATTTATCATTTATCTTTATTTCTATTTATATATCGTATAAAATACGTTATTTAATTATTTATTATCCATCCATAAAATTTTTCCAATATTGATGATATTTTTATTTTCAGACAAATTTTGACAAAAGTCTATTTTTATTAATTGACTAATAAATAACAGACGTTATATCAGAATAAAAGTTCAATTTTTATAAATTTATTAACGAATAATTTACGGTATCCGACTAAGAATTAGAAGTCATCAGGAGGAACTGCTATGTTATCAGTTTCCGGCTCCTATTCCTCGGTCTAACATAGCACCGGGCCAAACACGTGCTAATATCAGAGGAAACACTTGACGTATTACCTGTGAAAATACGCAAATATATTGCAAATTTTTAATTTGCAATATAAAATACGTAGACTCAGTTAGCTAATTTAATTAATTCTGAATAAATATGATATGGTACGATTAATTTAATAATATGATTTGATTCATTATGTAAATGAGAATATCCTGTTAAAATAGTGGTAAATATTCGGAATTCGGTGCCTGCATATAGAATTTTATTTTAAAACATACACACATTTTAGAAGTTTATTTAAATATTTTATATAATATTTTGGAATTTTAAATCTTTATGATAATATAATTAATGTAATAATTATAATTTTGATATAATATAATTTGATAATTATAATTATCAAATTATTATTATTTTAATGATTATTTATTATAATCATTAATGAGTTTAACAAATTATTTGATAACTAACCACTTACAAGCTTAAACACACATTTGAGAAATAATATACATACACTTAATATATACAATTATTCCGTACAATTCAATCGTTTTCGAAACATTAGCACGCAATGCCTAAATGACGTCCTGACAGTGTATTGAAATGCTCAATTGCAATGGACAGGCTGCAAAATGCAAAAACTGCAAATGTGTTGAGGTCGGTCGAAGATGCACAACATGTAGAGTGGACGGATGTAGCAATAAGACGAATATAAGTACATCGTCCGATGTATGTATTTTAACTGGAATTCCGGAAAATAATATATACAGAAACGCTATAGAATCAGAATCTTCGCAAAGAAATGCATATCAAAATCATACAAACAGAACAGTAATTACTGATACTACTCAGATTGTATCTGTGAATAATTGAATTTCTAATAACTTAGAAATTTGTAATATTGAAGGGATATATCAAGTGGTTATATAATGGAAGCCAAATATCATAGTGCTCCCTCGATGTTCTGCAAGTAATACTATAATTGATACTATCGCAAACTTTATTTCTGTGGCACGAAAAAAATAATGAGAACTCTGTTCTCAAGTCCACTACAGTTTTTTACAATGCGTTCTCCAAAGAATTTTATCAAAAAAGTTAATGTGTTTCGAAAAACATTAGAGAACAGACTGGCTTTGTGTTTTACAAAAATAGAGCTTTCTGACAAGGCCAATTACCTACAAGTAGCATTTAGTTAACCTATAAAAGATTCACATATGACGGATTCGAAAAAGAATTATGTTAAACTAATGTTACGATGGAAAGTTGCTGTAAGTTTCGCGATTCTTGATAACAATGATTCGTCAGGTCCGCTAGGCCCTAATGTTATGTTTGGATCTTCATCTGTCAAAGATGTGCTTGAAAATCTACACCCTATCCCAGAAAATTCACATCCTGATTCTCTTCTGTTATCACCAATTCATGGAGCGATCACACATCACTCTGTACGCTTCACACAAATTGACGAAGACGCTATTATCAAAGCTTGTAAAAAGACTAACGGAAGTGCTGGACCATCAGGATGTGATTCGAGTCTATGGAAATTCATGCTCACAGGCTTCGGAATTCATTCACGTAACCTTGTCAGGGCTTTGTCTGAATTCACAATTCGATTAACTACTGATAAAATTCCCACTGGTGTTCTTGATGCGTTAACGACATGTAGGCTTGTCGCTATCCCGAAAAAATCCGGGGGCATAGGACCGATAGGAGTGTGTGAAGTTACGAAACGCATAGTATGTAAAGCCATAATTGAGGTGGTAAAATTCGACTTGCAAGACGTGGATGGAAAGAGTCAATTGGAGGCATCACAACGTGGCGGAATTGAGTTTGCTATTCATTCCATCAAATCCGCATTTATGTCGAATAAACAACGTTGTGTTCTTGCCGTGGATGCTTCTAACGCATTTAACTCTAAATCGACAAGCTGCTATTCACAATATACAATACATTTGTCCTTCGTTGGCTTGTGTTCTTGCAAACACTTACAGAACCGACGCTCAACTAGTGCTTGGCGGTACAAGCATATTTTCTCGAGAGGGGTTTACACAAGGGGACCCCTTAGCTATGGCGGCTTTCTCCATGGCCTCACTTCCGTTGAACAACAAAATTAAAAACAGTGTTCCCAGCATCACACAAGTTTGGTTTGCGGAGGATGCAAACTTTGTCGGTACTATTGACGAGTTAACTATAGTATGAAATGTATAAAAAAGCGGTGGACCTCAATATGGATATTTCGTTAACGCTAAGAAAACACAACTGCTTACTCATCCATCTGAAATAAAGCAAACATGCCCAATGAAAGAAATTGGAATATCATCGGATGGTATTATGATACTTGGCATTCCTATAGGCACTACCGAGTATGTAAATTCGGTTGCACTTGATAAATCTCATAGTTGAACTCGTCTACTTGATCGTTTAGTAGAAATAGCCAAAGTTGATCCACATGTATCTTATATCGGTCTTACAAAATCAGTACAATAGAAATGGTCTCACTTTTTCATAAATACAACATTTTAATGCGTGCATTTGTCAACGTTGTTGACCATATTAAAAGACAAGCTTTTACCATCTTTAACAAGTCGAACCTTGAATCATGATTGGTGGACAATATTGACCTCACCTCTTAAACTAGGAGGTCTAGGCGTATTAGACCCCATTTTCACATCCACACTGGAGTATGAAAACGCACAACTAATCTGTAATACTTATGATTCTGAATATACAGGAGAAACTCTGCGACAAGTACAAGCAGATGTTATAAAAAGTATTTATTGTCAACGAATTAATGTTTACAAGAACCGTTTAATTGACGTCAAACAAAGGGCTCAACAAGCAGTATTGAATGCAATTAACCATGCTACTCAGAATTGCGCTTTATCATGGCTAAGTGCGCTTCCTCTAACCGTTGATAACTTTCATCTCCATTCTTATGAATTTAAGGATGCCATATGTCCTAGATATGGATGGAATCCACCAGATCTAAACAAAAATACATGTATATGCGGTACAACAAATGGCATTATTCACGCATTATCATGTAAACGCGGTGGTGTACCAATAATCTGTCACAACGATATTCGGAACACGATCGCTTATGCATTATCAGAGATATGCCATGGCGTCGAAGTCGAACCAACTTTGCAAAAGATTCCAGTCAGCTTGGAATTCATGAATAATTCAACAACGAAAAATAACAATGCGCGCCTATACATTTCATGTTATGGACTACAGGACAATAGATATAAGCATACGTTTTTTGACGTCAATGTTTTTTTTTTCAGTACATGCTCCGTCATATGCCAGCAGTTCGCCTCTCGCCGCCTTTGAATATAATGAAAATCGCAAAAACAGCAAATGCAATGAAAGAATTGTCAGTGTGGAAGAAAGCAAATTTATACCATTGATTTTTTCATAATCAGTAGGAGTTGGACCGCCTGCTCTTAATCTACTCAAGGACATTGCCTTGATATCATCGAGCTTAAAATCAGAAAAGTATAGTGATGTATTGGTTCACCTTAAACGCAAGATTAGCTTCTCGATTGCACGTGCTTATTCACTATGTGTGTGAATGCCGCGATCAAGTAGAAGACATCTAATCTTTCCCGACAATAAATCTCATTTATAGGCCCGTTTACGGGAACCTAATTTCTGTAAATTAACTTTTCTTTTTCAAAAAATATAAAAAATGATTATTTATTATTATGTTATATATTCTATGTCAAATGCTGATTTTACAGCTACAATTGAAATTAAAACTAATTGAAATTTTACATATTATATTATGTTATATTATAATATATTAAAATATATTATAATATAATATATTAAAATATATTATAATATATTAAAATATATTTTAATATATTTTAAATATATTTTAATATATTATATATAATATATTAAAATATATTATAATATATCGGATGCTAGACAAGCCTGGTATACACAAACGTTGTGTGAGGGCGTGCTGGGAGCGTCAGGCAGATGTTTCTAACAAAGAACGGTTTTCTGCCTACATCCGGGAGGACTTCTCTCGGTTGCCAGAAGAGGTGAAGAGCATTGATCATGAATGGAAGATGTTGTGAAATGTTGTGGCTCGAAGGCATTAGGTGCTTTTCTCGTAGGAAATACTCGAACTGCTTGGTGGACACCAACAGTTAGAGATTTTGTCCAATTGAAAAAGCTGGCTTATAAGGCAACTTTGTCAGATAAATCAGTGGAAGCTGTAGACAAGTACCGAAGGGCAAAGAGAGTTTCAGCTCGAGCAGTTACCGAAGCGATGAAGGCTGCTTGTGAGAAGTTTAGAGAGCACTTAGAATTTGATTATAGGTTAGCTTCGAAGATGTTCTGGAGGATGATTAGGAACCTTCGTGTTGGAAAGCAGAAAACTCATCAAACTGTCCATGAGAAGAGAGGATCTATGCTGATTGACATTGAAAAAATTCTTGATTGTTGAAAGTGCATTTTAGGAGTCTCTTTAATCCTATGGATATGCCTTCTCTTGTAGAAGTAGTGCCTTTAGAACGTACAAAAGTGCTCATCTCTTTGGAAGAGGTCATTTCTGTTGTTAAAAAACTTTGAACTGGAAAGTCTTCTAGAGTATACGAGATTCGATGTGAAGCGTTAAAGGATCTCGACGTTGTTGGCATGAAATGGCTCACACTGATCTTCAATGTGTCATTGAAGTTGGACAAGGTTCCTAGTGAGTGGCGAACTGAGGTGGTGATACCGATCTTTAAGTAACGTGATCGAAAGGTGTGTACCAATTATCGGGGCATCACTCTTCTTAGCCAAACTGGTAAGCTATTTACTATGATTTTTGAGTTAAGAATACGGTCTATAGTTAAGGGACAGTTGCAAGAGGAACAATGCGGCTATTGTTCAGGTCTTATAACTACGGATCAGCTCTTTACTCTCTCAACTATCCTTGAACGGTCTTGGGAGTTCGCTCAACCGGTCTACATGTGTTTTGTAGATTTGGAGAAGGCATTCGACCGAGTTCTACGAGAAAGGTTGTGGAAGGTACTAAGGGAGTATGGAGTACCACACTACCGTAGGGCAGCTGTATGGTGGCTTCTTTGTATGGACAAAGTATGAGTTGTGTTCGTGTTCAAGGTAGGAAGTCTGAATCATTTTAGTAGGTGTTGGGCTTCGTCAGAGTTGTCCTTTGTCTCCACTTTTGTTCCTTGTTTACATGGACAAAACTTTAAAACGGGATGTTCGACTGAAGTCGGTCTTCCCTTCAATTCCATCAGGATAGTATTTTCCTATTAATAAGGAAAAGATTCTTCCTTATGTGGAGGATTTCAAGTATCTTGGGTTATTGTTCTCGAGGGACGGCAGGAACATCAAGGAAATTGAGAAATAGGTTTGTGCAGCTAACGCAGCAATGCGTTCTTTGTACAGGTCTGTCGTGGTGAAGCGGAAGTTGAGTTTTCGGGCGAAGCTTTCGGTTTACCACGCAATCTTCGTTCATATCTTAACCTATGGTTATGAGCTTTTGGTTATGGCCGAAATGATAATCTTAACATGATTAAACAGATTAACAGATTAAATGATAAGGATTAAATGATAATGATTAAAAGATTAAATGATAATTTTAATATCTTGAACACAGGCGACCGAAATGAAATTCTTTCGCGGTGGCCTGGGTAGGACTTGAAGTACAGTCGCTGCTTCTTCACATCAAAGAAAGTCAGATGAGGTGGCTAGGACACGTTCTGAAGATGTCTATGGATATCCTTCCTCGGAGGGTTTTCCTTGCCGGACTCTCTGGAAAGAGACCTCGAAGTAGACCTTTATACTGACGGAGAGATCAAATATCGAAGCTGGTCGTCGACCGCCTTGGGCTATCTAAAAGAGAACTCTGGTTTGTCCCTCAGGATCGCGATGTCTGGAGGAGTTTGGGTCGTGCATTGCCTTTACTACCCGACACCCGGACCAGTAATTTACAGGAAAAATCTTGTATATTATTTGTTTTTTTTTGTCAAGAAATTGTTGCTAATATAATTAATTATCTTTTATGAAATAAAAGATAAACTAATATAAAAGTATAACTTTTTTATTGCGAACCATCCCCGAGTATACAAAAGACTTTATTTATAATTAGATATTTTGACTATACTCAGTAGTCCTTTTCAATCCCAAGATAGAAGAAAACATGCTAATCAAATAAAATTAATTTGCATCAATGTTTTAGCTATATCAGTAATAGTTGATTTCATTTTGGCAACCTTATCCCGATGTTTAGCCAGTTTATTACTCACGTCCTTGTGTACATCTCGTAAAGGTAATTTTAAGGATCAGTTTGATTCGTTCCCTTCCATTTAGGAAAGTCGGAAATATACAACGATTCCAGGACAAGCCTGCGTCCTAACTGTTTTTCTTTATGTAGGATGGGAGTGCTTTTAAAATCAATGTTATGGTCAGTCTCGATAACATGATTGAATATTGCTAAAGATGTATCGATTTTATTCAGGTTGTACTCATGTTGGTACGTTCTCTATTAAGCCTTGTTTAGATTGTCTAACATAAGTCTTCCCATAATATGCTCACGTAATTGGATATATTACGCGTTGTGATATTGTTACTGGTTTACTTTTGAATATGCCACTAAGTCTAGCATTAGTTTTATAGTACACTTTTATGTTGCTCTTAAATTTTGATGTTAATTTCGACAATCTTCTCGTTAAAGAGACGTCTCGTATTTCTAATTTCAGATTGAAAATGACTGCTTAGTACAGTCCAATAAATAAAGCTTTTTGAATTCTCGGGCATGGTTCGCGATAAAAAAGGTTACAATTGACACCAAAGCAATTCTCTATGATATAAAAGTATAGTATAAAAGTTATATATGATATGTTTTTTATTTTCAGACACATTTTAATAAGTAAACAATTTCAAGTTAGTCGGTAAAATTTTATTATTTTCCTAATTTTTGACTTTTTAAGATTTTAGATATGTTTGCGGTAAGAATACTTTCACCTACAAAAAGACTTTTTTCATTTACTTCTAAAATACAAGATGCTCCAGTTGATGCCGCGGTTCGTCGATCAATGCTAAGAAAGAAAAAGACATCATTTTCAAATGCCCAAGAATTATTTCCCTCTTCAGTGAGTAAGACAAAGCCGCTCAATCGCAACATTCTTGGATTCGCTGCGGGTGCCGGGTTAGGGACAATCTGTATATATGGAATTATGCAGAAGCAAAGTAATGCACTTGTATTTTTAACGATAATCCACGCTATAAAAACGGTGCTGCGTTTGCAAAACCGTTTTGATAAGAAAATCGAAAGAGGTTAATTCTAATGATTTAAATGTAAATCCAACATATGAACGTAGTGACTTGAGTTTAGAAACAATTATTACAAGGCACTGTTCTATAATGGCTAAAAAGGGTATAAAAATTGAATTAGATAATAAAACTATACCTATATTATACTGGAATCCAAAATTACATAAAAATCCAATAAACCTAGGTTCATATGTAGTGCGTTTAAATGTACATTAAAACCACTTTCTGTGTATATGAATAAAATACTTATAGTAATTAAAGCACACTTCAAAAAATGTTGTAAAGTAATCGAAATTAATACTGGTATAGAATACTATATTAGTATTAATTCTACAAAATAATTTTTAGAACAGACATAAGGAATAAATTTTCAAAATATAAATACATACGATTTTAGTACGCTTTATACAAATCTAGATTTAGTAGATATTAAAGAAGCGTTAGTAAAATTAATTAATCTTGTATTCGGAAAAAGATATACATATATATGTTATAATAAGTATAACGCCTATCTAACAAAAATTAAACCATCAAGTAAATAAAATATATGGATAAAATTGAATTAATAGAATCCTTAAATATTTTGATAAATCAAAATTATTTAAAGGTAAGGACATCTATATTTAGACAAGTAAAAGGTGTTTCAATGGGTGGTAATAGTAGCCCAATTAGAGCTGACCTATTTTTGAGCTTTATAGAATGTGAATTTGTTCATAACTGTATAAAATTAAATCTAAACAATATAAATATATAAAATATATATTTCGATACATTGATGATATATGTGTATTTAATTCTAATAATTTTTATATATTTATGACGTATTTAAAGATGGCACAGATATATATAATAATGTGTTTTCATTGTTGAAATATAATATATAACTAAAAATATTTATCCAGATAGCCTGATATTATGTAGATACGAATATTGAAATAACTTTATTTTTTACAAGTTTTTACTCTTTAGATAATATTTACTATTCAGTAATTTAATTTCAACAGTTTCATTTTGTAATTGTCATCATGCATAAGATGTGTTTTATCGTTAAAAATACAAGATTCGCAGTAAGCATGCTTCAATAATGGACAAACACATTATGTGGCCAGACTATGTACGATCAAGATTGCGTCATACCTTTACATATTTGGGAGCAAGTCTTGCAATGACTGCTGGTGCGGCTGTTGCTGCATACAAAAGCCCTAATGTAATGCGTATTTTGTTGGCTTCTGGCAGTCGACCTATTTTAAAAATTGTTGCAGGTTATGCAGCTGTCATAGGAAGTGGAATTCTTGTTCAGAGCGTGCCATATGATCATCCTGCAAAGCACATTTGTTTAGCTCTTCATGCTGGCGTTTTAGGTTTGATGGTTTCTCCACTAATGTTGTTGGGCGGCCCTCTAATTAGTCAAGCAGCTTTATATACTGCAGGGTTAACAGGCAGTCTTGCGTTGGTGTCAGCATGCTCTCCAAGCCATCAATTTCTAAATTGGTCTGCTCCATTATCGATGGGGTTGGGCGCCGTATTGATATCATCTATTGGATCAGCATTCGCCGGTTCTACTGCTGGTTTGTTATCTTCGGGACTGTATTCAGTGAGTGTATATGGCGGCCTTATAGTATTTTCTGGATTTTTGCTTTACGACATACAGAAAATAGCAAACAAAGCAGAGTCACTACCGCAATTTGCAAACTACGACCCTATTAATGAATCGATATCAGTATTCCTCGACATATTAAACATATTTACACGAATAGCTATGATTTTAGCTGGCGGAGGTAACAGTCGACATGGGAAACAACAAAGTAGAGCTAATCATGGTATTGGTGGAAGATCACGTCGATAAGATATGGACACTATTTCGCTATTTGAAAAAGAAATAAATGTTATTAAATTACTATTTTGAATAACGTTATTTACAAGAAGCTGAACTTTACGTAAACGATCTATTACTTTCTATTCTTAGTACTCTGAATAAATATGCTAGTTATTTCTAATAAATATTTTGACAGCTTTTGTGATCATTACATTTTTAATGTAATGAATTTAAATCTAAATTCATTACTTTTTAATTACTGGAATTTTCTACTTACTGAATGAGTCACTTTAAAATAAACATATTTTACTTATAAGATGTTTAAATTGGCTTTTCATTATTTGGAGGTTGATTGTCGTTCGACAAAAATTAAAAAATGAGATTTAATTCTAACGCAATATTGATAAAATAATATTTTTAATGATAATTAAAATAATGTAATAATTATAAATCTAACTATAATCTAACATTAAATCTAACTATAATTAATTATTAAAATTGATTAGAATACCATCAGATGAAATAAGCCATTAGCGCGTATTTGGACCAGCTGCTATGTTGGGTCAATGAATAGGGGCCGAAACATGATAACATAGCAGTTCCTCCTGATGACATCTAATTCTTATTCCGATACAACGTCTGTTATTTATTAGTCAATTCATAATAATGATGTTTATTTTAAATTTCAATTTTTTAATTTAACTTGATTTAAATTATAGAAAATCTTAAAACAAATATTAATTATATTATTTAATTATTAAATTTTGATTTAGCATTATTGTTTTGTTTATTTTATAATTATATTAAATACGTAGGCTCACTTAGCTGATTTGATTATTAAAAACAATAAATAAAAACAACTACATATGTAGTAGCATGATATTAAAAATCAGATCAGATAACTGAGTCGACGTATTAAATAAAAATAAAAATATAAATTATATAAAATCTTATATATATTATTACAGGAACGAAGAAGAAAATATCCTTTATTTGATAAAAATTCTATATTTCGATAGCTCGTGTTACATTTACAAAATAAATGTTCCACAAGTGTGAAACATTTTTCATCTAAATTATATAAAGATATGAAATTATATAATTAGATATTATATAATTTGTATTTGAATAAGATACTATATAATGTATTAGAATATAGGGACATCTAAATTATTTAAAGGTCGGGACATCTATATTTAGACAAGTAAAAGGTGTTCCAATGGGTGGTAATAGTAGCCCAATTATAGCTGACTTGCTTTTAAGCTTTATAGAATATGAATTTGTTCATAACTGTGTAAAAACTAAATCTAAACAATATAAATATATGAAATATATGTTTCGATACATTAATGATATATGTGTATTTAATTCTAATAATTTTTATTTAATTAGTGAAAAAATTTATCCAGAAAGATTTATTCTTAACAAAACAATATTAATGATAAAGAAGGTGTATATCTAGATATGAACATTAAATTAACATTAACTAAAACTACTATTAATTTATATCGTAAAGATGACATATTTAAATTTACAAGAAACATATTTTTGCATGAGCATCCATGCATACCATATAATATAAAATATAATACATTAAATAATGAAATTTTAAGAATTGCAACTATATGTAACGATATTTAAGCTTTATAGAATGTGAATTTTTTCATAACTGTTTAAAAAAATAAATCTAAATTATATAAAGATATGAAATATATATTTCGATATATTGATGATATATGTGTATTTAATTCTAATAATTATTATTATTTTGATAATCAAATTTAATCAGAGGAAATACGTCCTTAGCATGTATTTGGCCCCGCTGATATGTTGGGTCGAGGAATAGAGGCTGAAACCTGATAGCATAGCAGTTCCTCCTGATGACCTCTAATTCTTATTCTGATAAAACGTTTGTTATTTATTAGTCAATTCATAAAAATGACTTAATAGATAAGTACTTATTTTTGTATCAATAATATACAAAATGTATTCGTTTATTTTACATGCTTTTAACATACACTAGAAACATCAAATATTATAAGAGGAAATACGTCCTTAACACGTATTTGGAACTGCTGCTATGTTGGGTAGAGGAGTTAGGGGCCGAAACCTGATAGCATGGCAGTTCCTCCTAATGACCTCTAATCTTTATTCTGATACATAGTTTGTTATCTATTAGTCAATTCATAATAATTGATTTTTATTTTTAATTTGAGTTTATAATTCATCTTGATATAAATTATATAAAATCTTATAACAATCATTTATTATTAACCAATTTTTTATTATTGAACTTTTATTTTGCATTATTTTTAATTTGCAATATAAAATACGTAGACTCAGTTAGCTTATTTAATTAATTCTGAATAAATTTGATATGGTACGATTAAGTTAATAATATGATTTGATTCATTATGTAAATGAGAATATCCTGTTAAAATAGTGGTAAATATAGACACTGTTCTATAATGGATAAAAAATGTTCTATTACAACGATATGTTGTAATTTATTACAAAAATGTTCTATTACAAATTTAAACTCTTAAGTGGCAAATTTTTATGGATGGATAATAAATAATATACTTTGTATTAGAATAAGATACTAGATAGTTTTATCAGAGGAAATACATCATTAGCATGTATTTTGTCCCCCTGCTATGTTGGGTAGAGGAGTTAGGGGCCGAAACCTGATTGCATAGCAGTTCCTCCTGATGACCTCTAATTCTTATTCTGATACAACGTCTGTTATTTATTAGTCAATTCATAAAAATGATGTTTATTTTAAATTTCAATTTTTTATTTTAACTTGATTTAAATTATAGAAATCGTATAACAATTATTTATTTTATTATTTAATTATTAAATTTTGATTTAGCATTATTATGTTTTGTTTATTTTATAATTATATAACAATACGTAGACTCAGTTAGCTGATTTAATTATCATAAACAGTCTCTTTATCAAAGAAAAGAGTATATTAGTACGTTCGCAAGAGTATATTCGGATATATTCCGAATCGGTTTTTTCCCAGTGCTGTTCCACCCTCCGTAGGTTTCGATCACTGCTGCCGAGAAGCTATATGATGTTTTTTAAAGTATTCAAAAACCATGATGTTTTTAAAAGTCACTGATGTCTTAAAGTATTTATGCATCATAAATAATATCTTTTGATAATTGTTCAGTAAGGCTTTAAAGTTAAACAATTGGATATTGATTTATTACTATTTTCCATTATAAAAATGTAAATGATTAAAAATATTTTTGAGATAAATATTTAAAAAATAAAAATACAATCAAACAGAAAATAGTAAAATATATAAATCAACACAATAATATTAGAACTAAATTTAAAATCATTAGCGGAAAATTTTTATGGATGGATAATAAATTATATAATTTGTATTAGAATAAGATACTATATAATGTATTAGAATATAGGGACATCTAAATTATTTAAAAGTCGGGACATCTATATTTAGACAAGTAAAAGGTGTTCCAATGGGTGGTAATAGTAGCCCAATTATAGCTGACTTGCTTTTAAGCTTTATAGATTATGAATTTGTTCATAACTGTGTAAAAACTAAATCTAAACAATATAAATATATGAAATATATGTTTCGATACATTGATGATATATGTGTATTTAATTCTAATAATTTTTATTATTTTGATAATCAACTTTAACCAGAGGAAATACGTCCTTAGCACGTATTCGGCCTTGCTGCTTTGTTAGGTAGAGGAATTAGGGCCTACACCTGATAGCATAGTAGTTCCTCCTAATAATCTCTAATTCTTATTTTGATACAACGTCTGTTATAAATTAGTCAATTCATAAAAATTGATTTTTATTTTGAACTTTTTTTTATTTTTATTTTTTTTATTAGATTTTATGCAATAAATCAATGATATTGATTGTATAAAATTCACAATGTTTGTGAAAATAAAGATATATCTACGCAACGATAAATGAAGCTAGAATACTCCACTAAATCGATGACATTCCTTCATGTTCTAGTACGACGTGAACGTGCTATCATAGCGAAATTAGTCCGTAAACCAAATATAATAGCATAGCAGTTCCTCCTAATGACCTCTAATCCTCATTTTGATAAATCGTATGTTATTTATTAGTCAATTCATAAAATTTGACTTTTATTTTAAAGTTAAATTTTTAATTTTAACTTATATATTTTAACTTTTGACTCCACAAATAATGCTATTAGTTTAATTTTACTAATATAATTATGGGTATTAATTGATTTATGAATTACCAAATATATCCCTATGTACTAGGGATTAATAAAATCAATAAAATTGTTTGTAAAATCCCTACATCAGATTGTGATATGGTTTTGATAGGCTAGACTAACTTGTGTACGCAAGAAACAATAACTCTCATAAACAAGACAATTTACTATATTATGGATTACATCGTTCAGAAAATCAGTCACAAAATTGATTTTGGCATTGTTGCAATTCTGTTGTAAGCGTTGGAACATAAAATTGTCTAAATTTGAAGATGTTTTAATGGGTAAATATGATGCGTAACCTAGATATACTAAAATTAGTTTTGTAGGACAATAATTAATTATAAATCTAAGTATAATTAATTATTTTACTAATCATATAAGCCCGACGCGAAAGAATGACGAATGCCGTTTCGTCACCACTATGACTCATCAGTGCCAGTTCCCTCCCACTGCTGGATGCAGAGGAGGACTAGCAATTGATTATTAAAATTGATTATAAATCTAAAATAAAATTAATAGATACAAGTTAATAATTTTGCCATATTTTTAGAAAAAACTTGAAAATTGTTAAATGAGTTTACTCTAGTCTATGCACTTATAATTATTGTTATAACATAATAATTGTTATATTAGCAGTGGATTTCTTTCCATTAGCTTTTGCATATTATGGAAATTATAAAATAATTATTTAATTATAATACAAAATCTTTACTCTTAATACAATGTTATCATATACATCCTGCATTCATTTGATCCTGTAAATTGAAAAGATCCGGTGATTCTATATAAATCATTTCTTATGTGTGCTTAAAATCATATACGAACTTATATAAAATACATATCAATATAGTTTTACTGTTTACTAATCCATAAAATTTGTTTTCATCTCGATCACATTTCATTTATCACCAAAAGCTCTTTTGTATTCCAAATAAAAAAGTTATCATAAATTTTAATTTTTTTATTGTTATAAAAATAGTGTCTCAAAACTAATAAAAATAATAACAGTATCACAAGAAGTTGGTGAAGGCCCTGTAAATTCATCCTAGTCTTTAAACCCATCCTTTAGTGGGTTTTACTAAATGATGTAATGAGTTTTATGTAGTTTATGGAATATGTAAATAAGACAAGTGTCTTTATGTTTTATGGAGACACATCATTTGGCTTCTTGGCCGCAGTTTTAAATTATTTTTCACACGCTAGCGTTGTCAGAATTTTTAATGTTTTTTTTTTATTTTTACAATCAATTAACAATTGTAATAGTCTAAAGACAATAATATTTAAATCAATAGTCTAAACAATAGTATCAGATATAAAGTCTAAAATTTATCTAACTCGTTTTAGTTTAAATGTTTTGTACACTTTAATTAAACGGATTTTTAATTTGATTAATGTTGCATTACAGATGGTTGATAATGAAACTTGGCTACCCACATATGAGGAACTAGAATGTCCCACTCTAAATGTAACATCAAGCGTTCTTCGTGCTGGTGCGCATATTGTAGCTACAAGATGCGATGATGCATTTAAGGTAATGTAAATTAAACGATTTTCTTACTTTATTCGGGTTTAAATTTTGTTTTTACCGTCTTTTTTGTATATATGGATATAGCTATTTGAAATTTCAATACCAGTACAGTGCGATTGTCATTACACTTTTTTTAATATTAAATCTATGATAATTTTATGTAATTATCATATAATTAATTATATTAATTATATGATGATTAATTAAATCAGCTAACTGAGTCTACGTATTTAATATATTTATAAAATAAACAAAACATATTAATGCTAAATCAAAATTTAATAATTAAATAATAAAATTAATAATTGTTTTTAGATATTCTATAATTTAAATTTTCTATAATTTAAATCAAGTTAAAAAAATGAAATTTAAAATAAACGTCATTTTTATGAATTGAGTAATAAATAACAGACTTTGTATCAGAATAATAATTAGTGGTCAATAGGAGGTACTGCTATGCTACCAGGTTTCGGCCCCTAATTCCTCTACCCAACATAGCAGCGGTACCAAATACATGTTAATGATGTTTTTCCTCTGAAATAACTATCTAGTATCTTATTCTAATACAAAGTATATTATTTATTATCCATCCATAAAAATTTGCCACTTAAGAGTTTAAATTTATTCTTTATATTATTGTGTTGATTTATATATTTTACTATTTTCTGCTTGATTTTATTTGTATAGTAACCTCGTTTAAAATATGTATCTATTAAATTATTTAAATGATTTTGAAGAAAGCCAATATCATTACATATTGCTGCAATTCTTAAAATTTCATTATTTAATGTATTATATTTTATATTATATGGAATGCATGAATCCTCATGCAAAAATATGTTTCTTGTAAATTTAAATATGTCATCTTTACGATATAAATTAATAGTAGTTTTAGCTAATGTTAATTTAATGTTCATATCTAGATATACACCTTCTTTATCATTCATATTGGTTTTTATTAAGATTGAGGCTACCTGGATAAATTTGTTCGCTTATTGAATAAAAATTGCTAGAATTAAATACACATATAAAATAAATATATCGAAACATGTATTTCAAATCTTTATATAATTTAGATTTAGTTTTTACACAGTTATGAACAAATTCATATTCTATAAAGCTTAAAAACAAGTCAGCTATAATTGGGCTACTATTACCACCCTTTGGAATACCTTTTATGTGTCTAAATATAGATGTCCCTACTTTTAAATGATTTTGATTTATCAAAATATTTAAGGATTCTGTTAATTCAATTTTATCCATATATTTATATTTATTTTATGGTTTAATTTTTGTTAGATATGCGTTATAGTTATTATAACATATATATGTATATCTTTTTCCGAATATAAGATTAATTAATTTTACTAACGCTTCTTTAATATCTACTAAATCTAGATTTGTATAAAGAGTACTAAAATCGTATGTATTTATATTTTGAAAATTTATTCCTTTTGTCTGTTCTAAAATTTCTTTTGTAGAATTAATACAGAAATAGTGTTTTATACCAGTATTAATTTCGATTACCTTGCAATATTTTTTAAAGTGTGCTTTAATTACTTTAAGTATTTTATTCATATACACAGAAAGTGGTTTTAATGTACATTTAAACGCACTACATATGAACCTAGGTTTATTGGATTTTTATGTAATTTTGGATTCCAATATAATATAGGTATAGTTTTATTATCTAATTCAACCTTTATACCCTTTTTATCCATTATAGAACAGTGACTTGTAATAATTGTTTCTAAACTCAACTCACTACGTTCATATGTTGGATTTACATTTAAATCATTAGAATTAACCTCTTTCATTAGTATATCATAATAAAGCTTTTTGCATATGAAGACAAAGTTATTACTAGCTTTATCAATAGTTGTTATTATATAGTTATCCTTTAATTTAGTAAGTTCTTTATACATATCTTTATTAATTTTATCTTTCCTTTTATAATTGTTTGTTATTTTCATTTTATTTTTAATTTTATCAAATATATAATCTTTCCAAATTTTTATCTTAGATATATTTGAGCTTTCACTATTAATCAGCTTACTAAAGTAATCATTTAAGTTATTATATAACGAATTGTAAATTTTATTTTTGTCGTTGTTATTATTTAATCTATATTTATACCCTTTTGATAGCAGCTTTCTTAATTCACAATTTTCAATTAATTCTAGATTATGGGTACATATATGTTCATTTATTTTATCAAACTAAGACTTTTACAATTGCATTCTGTTTCCATTATGTTTCTAATATTATCGTTACATATTGATTTTAATTCTTTTTTATAATTAAAATTTTTTCGTCCCATTGGTGGTAGGAGTTTATACCTTATTTTAGGAATATATTTACTTAAATCTGACCCTATTATTTCTTTACTTTTAGAATTATTTAAAAGTCCGGCTATATTTATGTTATCTATATATTTATTAATGAAGTTTATGGTTAATGTATATTTTCTATTGTTATTATTAACATTTATTGTACGATTATAGAATTTTGTATTACAATAACTGTCTATTATACAACTTAGCCTATCATAGTCGTTAATTAATTTTTGATTTATTGAACATATGATATATTTAGAAAAACTTCTTATATTTACATAAAGATCTTTTAGCTTCTTATCACTTAAAAGTTGTTTTAATATTTCTAATTGTTCATTTATATACATATCTTTTTTAATATTTTTAACTCTATTTTTCCTATTCCTTCTATCACCATGACTTCTTGTTTTGCGTTTAACCGGATTATTATAATAGAGTTGTTTATTATGTATTATACTACTTCTGCCAATTTTTTGTACCACGTCATTCAATCCTAATGGGTACATGGAATTAAGCGTTTTAATCCAAAAATCTTCTTTTTCTAATAGTTTTTGATTTAATATTGAAATGTTTTCTTCGATAATATGTTCTAAAATAAATAATTTACAGTTTTTAATATCATGTCCTATTAATCTCATATGTTTATGAAATATAGTTTGACTATTATGCTGTATATTATATATGTGTTGCATAAACCTAGTTTTTAACATTTGATATGTTTTTCCTATATATTGCAATCCACATGTACATTGTATAAGATACACTACACCTGCGGTATTGCAGTTACAATTATTATTAATATTTAATGAAAAACATTTGTTTGTCGTGTTACTTACGATACAATTATTATTATTTATAACATCACAAACTATACAATTTTTTCTGTTATATTTAAAAGATCTAAAATTGAAATCATTAGTACTTACGTATTTTTCCAATATGGTTGAGTACATGTAACTTTTAAGTCATAATTTTTAACGTTGCTTTTTCGGTGTCGCCACCTAGTTTAGTTGACTCAGACTAAACTTACAACGGGCCATCCAGCAGCATCTGACAGGGGCTGCCCTGCTTAAGGCGGTTGCAGGCTGGAACAAGATCTATAAAGATCTACCACCTTCACTCCACGCGCTACGTGACCTAGCTATTGGCCATTACCTGGTCTCTTAAACGTGATCACGTGAAGCAGTTTACATTTTAAAGTGTAAACACCTTGGGATGCAAACTTCTCCCTTTTTAAGAATTAATAATTCATCAAACTTGTTTGAAAATAATAAAAAATAATAGTAAAGTCGTAACCAATAATACATAGTTTCAGTATTTCTGACAGAGGTCATATTACTGGAAAACAAAGTCCAGAGGTCAATAATAACATGTCAGTAGAACAAATCAAATCAGCTAACTGAGTATACGTATTTAATATATTTATAAACTAAACAAAACATATTAATGCTAAATCAAAATTTAATAATTAAATAATAAAATTAATAATTGTTTTTAGATTTTCTATAATTGAAATTTTCTATAATTTAAATCAAGTTAAAAAAACATAGTTATTAATCTATGATAATTATAATTTATTATAATTTATGATAATATGACGACTCACTGTCCGTTTTATTTACGCTTGTTACGAAATAATCTGATAATACTTTGAAGACAAATATTTAAAAATAAGATATTTATCCCTAATACAGTTTCATCACGAACTAATACGGTTCTATTACGTTGTGAAACCATACGATTAGCAGCAAATTATAAAGTAATTATAATTTTAATATAATAACTTTAATAATTATTATTTTGCTTATATTTTTAAGCAAAATGAAAACATCGTGAATAGTCTAATACGCTTGCCTCAAAGCGTTTACCTTCGAGATAAACGAAGAAAATTTTACAAATAGTAAACATCAAAGCGTATAGATTTTATTTTCAATTTTTAGAATCAACGGTAACTATTAAGTAAAGTTAGCGGAAACGACAGCTATGAATTTTCAATATAAAAATATATATAACATATTTATATATGTTATATATATTTATTAATATATATAACATATTTGTAGCAGGTACAATATGGCGTAATATTTCGAAATATTTTCAGTCTTTTTTCTGCCAATCATCAGTACAATATAATTATTGTAAAATAATATTTTAATATAAATTTAACAAATTTATTTTAAATCGATTAAAGTGTCTTCCAGTATAGATTGGTTAATTTGACTTACAATCTAAAATATTCTGGTATATAGGGACATTTCGTTCAATTTGATTCAGAAACCTTAATTCAAGGTTTGTCATAATTATTTTTTTTTGGATACTTCAAAACATTTTTATAAAGAATTATTGGAGCTGGATCAAAGAAAAGATGAAATTTTTTATTGATATTTCGCTAAGTTCTGTTAGCATCTTCAGAAAATTACGATGTTTTTTAAATGTACATGCTTATATAAAAAATTCAAAACGATCACCGCCATTTGCTATTAGCAAGTGCTGTTGCGATTAGGGATAAACAGCGGTTCTGTAGTTATGTTATATCCTTCTCCTCTAGAGAGCTTAATAAGTTAGTAACTTTAGCAGTTGTCATAATGAACTTATAGAGAATCTTGGCAATATCCTTTAGATTGGATTCTGTATATTACAGATATTCTTTAGCCATATCGGCTGTCACAAAAGGAATTCTATTGGAGCTACCCACAGCTTTAGCGAAGTTTTAAATTATTTAATCTGTTGAGAAACTCTTTATGAAGCATCTCGGAAATTTGTTGTAGTTATCGTTAATGGCTAACGGTAGAAGTGGTGTAACGATGATTAAGTTCATCGACTTTTGAATTGAAGGAAGTTCCTCCATTGTTGTTAAATTAGAAGAATCAGAACCGCTTACCTCGTTTGGAACCACTTTACTTCACGCAATAAAAAAGGGTTTAGAAAATAGAAATTTTCTAAACAAATAAATAACTTGAAAAATTAATAAAATAATAATTAAAATTACTAAAAAAACGAAAAGATTAGTAATATCTACCTATATTACGTTATCTGAGCATTTATTAATGAATTTGGTGGTCAGTGTATATTTTTTATTGCTATTATTAACATATATTGTCCGATCTTTCCTCACAATAAATCGCATTTAGAGGCCCGTTTACGGGAACCTAATTTCTGTAAATAAACTTTTCTTTTTCAAAAAATAAAAAAAAATATTGTTCGATATTAGTATTTTATATCATAATAATTGTCTATTATACAACCTATTTTTTAATAATTATTATTCGAAAATTACACATTTCACGGTTACCCGCAAATGGGCCCAGTAATAAAATTAATAATGTAGAGGAAATTTATTAGGGCACTGCGTCTCTCGACTTGGCCAATGAAAGAAATTAAATAAAACATTGTGCAACGACTTCATTTGAGATAATATCAATATTTGATAGTCCACCGCTAGTTCCCAACAGGCAAAAGAAATTTAGCAGGTTTATCAAGTTAGCCGTAAACTTAACCCATCGATCTCCTTCAAAGATTTTTGCGCTAACACTGGGCACTCAAATACGTGGGATAAAGACTCACATCTATCACCACAGAAAAAACACACACGAAACTCCACGTTTATGGGCAGGTATGCGAGTGCGACAAAACTGGTCGTGATATCCGTGTAAAGAAACCCTCCCAACGAGGGGGCGTTTAGAAGCACACGGATACTGCCAACTCGTTTGCGTATTAACGGGTGAAGTGTACATATGATGATCTAGCTTGCTAACCTTATCTATAAAGTCTTTTTTTTGAATATAATGTACCGTATCTTGGGCTCCGATCATATTTCGTAAATACTCCGTACATAACTCGACTTTAGATAAAACATAAACCGCAGTGGTCAAGCACTTTGGAGAGACGACTACAACACGCTTAATGAATCTGCCTTTACATTTGTCGATCCGCGCAAAATTAGCCGTCGTGAGGGCTGTCTAGATTGCTGAAAGCGCGTACGACAAAATCGGTAGAAGCATGACATGAAAATACTGAAGAGCACCACCAAAGGAAAGCTTACCTAAACATTTAACTCGCGAAGTGGCTATGACGATTTTCGCACATTTATTTTCGATATGAAGCTTAAAAGACCACCTACTTGTCAATAGCATCCCCAAGTACGTGTATTGATTACTGAACTCTACCTTCCTGCTGTTTAAACTAATCTCGTCATGCGAGCACAATCTGCCACCTTTACGAAACTTTACTACCTTTGTTTTATCGATATTGACTTCAATTAGATTATTTGAACAGTAGTTAGCTAGAGCAGTGGTTACGTTTTGAGCCGATTCCAGATCTTTCGTTAGAATAATTAAGTTTTCAGCGTAAAGAACAGAACTTGAAGTTTGACATTCGTTTCTCAGATGAGACGGCAAATCATGGATATAAGCAGAGAAAAGGATAGGGCTGAGCGGATCTCCCTGCATCACACCGCGGCTAGCAATTATTGTGTCTGATGAAGTAAGTTCGTCGAAGACATTTAATGAATTGGCATAGAGGATATTGCCTAAGATAAAATTAATAATAATATTAGAAAAACGCAAAAAATTACGATGCAGTCCAACGTCGAATTGGATGCTCTCGTGTGGAACGATCACCCCGAATGCAGGCAAAAGTCATTTTAGCTAGGGCGAAACCGATTTTAGTATTAATAGAACAAATGCTCTCGTTGTACGTAAATTCCCGGCGCAAAGAACTTACGCCCAGACTTTTTAGTAATAATAATTAAAATTACTAGAAAAAAGAAAAGATTATTTAAACTTATATGACATATTCATAATTTACAAAAAAAATGTAAATTTATAATTTACAAAAGCAATACGTGGATGCTCAAAGTGTTAGAACCTATAAAGGTGACTCAAACAGAGTTAACAACAAATTTGTAAATTGGCCAAATCAAGAATTAAGTACTAATCTAGTTAAAGTCTTAAATTTGGATCCCAACTTTATACCAAAGATAATATTTTCAGAATCCAAATTTATCTGTATTCGAAAAAACTTGTTTTAATTCAAAAACTGTACAAATAATTTACCTAAATACAGATTTTTGAATAGAGAAAACCAATCAATAATTTGATTTTTGTTTTGCCCTATTTCTAGTAATTTTAGACCAAAATAGGAGCAGAACATTGATCTGGGGGTTGAAAATATCGTGGTCATTTAGCCGTAAAATAGTATATCGATGCTGATAGACTGATAAAGAAAAAGTTTAAACCTTCAGTTTTTAAAACATGCTCAATCATGCATAAACTTAAACTTTAAGAAACTCCTAAATACATAAACCTAAACTTTTAGGAGTTTAAGAAACTCCTGAATACATAAACTCAAACTTTAAGAAACTCCTAAAGTCAGGTTCAAAACAAAAGGAATTAACCAAAGACATCAAAATTGTTAAAAGCGAAATTAGCACAAAGGACTTGGTAATTTGTAAATTATTATTTGGTCGGCTTCATAAATTATCCTCGTGTGAAGTCTTTAATCCTAGATGCAGCACTGTACACTACAATCAGCGTAGGTGGACCTCATCAGCAGTGAGCCTACGCCTACCTTTCGTGTTTCGGTCATTTAATGATCTGCTGAAATTTTCCTCTGCTGCCTTTCTGTAAAAACAAACGATACAGTTTGTAAGGAACACATTTCAACTTGTGCAAACTGTACGTTGTTTCCGTCTTTTGTAACAAAAAGACGGAGATAGCACTACAGTTGCCGGAAACAACCGACAATCTGTCTTTTGAATTTTCTTGACAGGAAACCGGAATCTGCCAGGTTAATAGAATGAATAATTGCATACACGAGCGAGTATCATCATTTGGTCGGCTTCATAAATTATCCTCGTGTGAAGTCTTTAATCCTAGATGCAGCACTGTACACTACAATCAGCGTAGGTGGACCTCATCAGCAGTGAGCCTACGCCTACCTTTCGTGTTTCGGTCCTTTAATGATCTGCTGAAATTTTCCTCTGCTGCCTTTCTGTAAAAACAAACGATACAGTTTGTAAGGAACACATTTCCACTTGTGCAAACTGTACGTTGTTTCCGTCTTTTGTAACAAAAAGACGGAGATAGCACTACAGTTGCCGGAAACAACCGACAATCTGTCTTTTGAATTTTCTTGACAGGAAACCGGAATCTGCCAGGTTAATAGAATGAATAATTGCATACACGAGCGAGTATCATCATTTGGTCGGCTTCATAAATTATCCTCGTGTGAAGTCTTTAATCCTAGATGCAGCACTGTACACTACAATCAGCGTAGGTGGACCTCATCAGCAGTGAGCCTACGCCTACCTTTCGTGTTTCGGTCCTTTAATGATCTGCTGAAATTTTCCTCTGCTGCCTTTCTGTAAAAACAAACGATACAGTTTGTAAGGAACACATTTCCACTTGTGCAAACTGTACGTTGTTTCCGTCTTTTGTAACAAAAAGACGGAGATAATGATCTGCTGAAATTTTCCTCTGCTGCCTTTCTGTAAAAACAAACGATACAGTTTGTAAGGAACACATTTCCACTTGTGCAAACTGTACGTTGTTTCCGTCTTTTGTAACAAAAAGACGGAGATAAAGGACCGAAACACGAAAGGTAGGCGTAGGCTCACTGCTGATGAGGTCCACCTACGCTGATTGTAGTGTACAGTGCTGCATCTAGGATTAAAGACTTCACACGAGGATAATTTATGAAGCCGACCAAATGATGATACTCGCTCGTGTATGCAATTATTCATTCTATTAACCTGGCAGATTCCGGTTTCCTGTCAAGAAAATTCAAAAGACAGATTGTCGGTTGTTTCCGGCAACTGTAGTGCTATCTCCGTCTTTTTGTTACAAAAGACGGAAACAACGTACAGTTTGCACAAGTGGAAATGTGTTCCTTACAAACTGTATCGTTTGTTTTTACAGAAAGGCAGCAGAGGAAAATTTCAGCAGATCATTAAAGGACCGAAACACGAAAGGTAGGCGTAGGCTCACTGCTGATGAGGTCCACCTACGCTGATTGTAGTGTACAGTGCTGCATCTAGGATTAAAGACTTCACACGAGGATAATTTATGAAGCCGACCAAATGATGATACTCGCTCGTGTATGCAATTATTCATTCTAATTTGTAAATATTATAAAAATAATTGTTTTGTTGTATGAATAACGTAGAATATATAAAATTAGGTACGGATGTTATTAACAATTCAAAATTCAATAAATTAAACAGAGACGATAGATTACAAAGATACAGTATTTAATATTTTAAGAAAAAGATGAATATAAATAATCAAATAGATTTGAAAGAGAGTCGAGGATGTCGATTCACATTATTGTTGAGAGAAGAAAAGGCATCGGCCGACAGAACATTGCTATTGTTAAAACCATAAAATAGCTAAAACAGATAATAACATTTTAAGAACTATATATTATTACAGGAACGAAGAAAAAAATATCCTTTATTTGATAAAAATTCTATATTTCGATAGCTCCTGCTATCATCATCAGGATTACAAAAAAAAATATTTCAAAAATATATTTTGAAACATTTTTTTTGTAATCCTGATGATGATAGCAGGAGCTATCGAAATATAGAATTTTTATCAAATAAAGGATATTTTTTTCTTCGTTCCTGTAATAATATATATTTGAAATGAAAGAAGATTGTGGGCTGAGTATTTATTATTTTAAGAACTTGTTACTCAAAAAATGCGAAATCTGGTTCTATGTACTTACTCCCAAAATATTCATAATAAGGAACATCGTGCAAAACCTATTATTGCGTCATATATGGCATGTTCATATACCATATCCAAAATAATTGAGAAAATAATCAATTATTATAGGAAAAAAAACCTTTTCCCATGTTCAGGATGGAACTCATTTCTCTCAAATGATCCGTAACTATATTGCAAAGGTAAACGATGATTAGTTTTGACATCGTTTCGATGTTCACTAATGTGCCCACAAATAAAGCTATTTAGCTAGCTGCAAAACTATTAAAGGAAAATTCGGATGACTCCGTTTAACTTTGTTTCGAAGAGTGAACCGAATTGCTTGTTTTATGCACAAGTAAAACAATTTTTAAATTTAATGATAATGTATATAAACAAAACGACGGTCTCGCAATGGGAAATCCTTTAGCAGCCCTTATTAATGAATTATATGAGAAATTGGGAATTAAATAATATCACTAAGATGGCTGTTGTTATGTGGATACGATATGTCGATGATACGTTTGATATTTGTGATAACACAATTAATGTACAGGACATGCCCAACATCTTTGAAAATATCTGCTGCCAATTCCTTGCTTTTACGAAGTAAGATAATTGTTTCCGATATAAATGAACTTGAAACAAATAATAAGATAATTAGAATTGTATTAGATAAAAAAGGTTTTCCATCATGGGGAATTAAAAAGGCTTTCTACAAAAGTACCAAAAAGGATAAACAAGTTGTTCTTGGCCCAGCACGAGAAAAGAAATACATAGGATTACCATTTATAGATAATTTTTGGAATATTAATTTTAAAATATTTGTTTCAAACAATAAAACATTAAATACTTAAAATATGGTTTTGTAAAACCATATTAGTAAAATACCGAAGTTACATAAATTAATTTTTTTATTTTGTTTTTATACTTTATTTAATTTTTCTTGTATTTTAAACAGAAATATAAATGTATTTTAATAAATAAAATATTGTAATTATTTTTGTTTTGTTTCTAAACTCTTTTGAATCATCCTTTTTATCACCTTTTGTGTACCTTCAAAAGTTGGCGAAATCGTGTTAAAAATTTAAACAACAGTGAAAGCAGTTGGTTATCGCTAACAACTGCAGCACTTGCCCATAGCAAATGGTTGTGATCGTTTTGAACTTTGTTTTATATAAGCTTGCACGTTTTAAAAAACATTGTAATTTTCTGAAGATGCTAACAGTAGTTAGCGAAATATCAATAAAAAATTTCCTCCTTTTTTGATCCTGCTCCAACAATTCTTGATCAATAATGGATCATTATCAACTATGCACACTTATTTGACTAAATAACTAAATAACAAAAGTTGAAACCTGATAACAGAGCAGTTCCTCCTAATGACCTCTAATCCTCATTTTGATAAATCGTATGTTATTTATTAGTCAATTCATAAAATTTGACTTTTATTTTAAAGTTAAATTTTTAATTTTAACTTATATATTTTAACTTTTGACTCCACAAATAATGCTATTAGTTTAATTTTACTAATATAATTATGGGTATTAATTGATTTATGAATTACCAAATATATCCCTATGTACTAGGGATTAATAAAATCAATAAAATTGTTTGTAAAATCCCTACATCAGATTGTGATATGGTTTTGATAGGCTAGACTAACTTGTGTACGCAAGAAACAATAACTCTCATAAACAAGACAATTTACTATATTATGGATTACATCGTTCAGAAAATCAGTCACAAAATTGATTTTGGCATTGTTGCAATTCTGTTGTAAGCGTTGGAACATAAAATTGTCTAAATTTGAAGATGTTTTAATGGGTAAATATGATGCGTAACCTAGATATACTAAAATTAGTTTTGTAAGACAATAATTAATTATAAATCTAAGTATAATTAATTATTTTACTAATCATATAAGCCCGACGCGAAAGAATGACGAATGCCGTTTCGTCATCACTATGACTCATCAGTGCCAGTTCCCTCCCACTGCTGGATGCTGAGGAGGACTAGCAATTGATTATTAAAATTGATTATAAATCTAAAATAAAATTAATAGATACAAGTTAATAATTTTGCCATATTTTTAGAAAAAACTTGAAAATTGTTAAATGAGTTTACTCTAGTCTATGCACTTATAATTATTGTTATAACATAATAATTGTTATATTAGCAGTGGATTTCTTTCCATTAGCTTTTGCATATTATGGAAATTATAAAATAATTATTTAATTATAATACAAAATCTTTACTCTTAATACAATGTTATCATATACATCCTGCATTCATTTGATCCTGTAAATTGAAAAGATCCGGTGATTCTATATAAATCATTTCTTATGTGTGCTTAAAATCATATACGAACTTATATAAAATACATATCAATATAGTTTTACTGTTTACTAATCCATAAAATTTGTTTTCATCTCGATCACATTTCATTTATCACCAAAAGCTCTTTTGTATTCCAAATAAAAAAGTTATCATAAATTTTAATTTTTTTATTGTTATAAAAATAGTGTCTCAAAACTAATAAAAATAATAACAGTATCACAAGAAGTTGGTGAAGGCCCTGTAAATTCATCCTAGTCTTTAAACCCATCCTTTAGTGGGTTTTACTAAATGATGTAATGAGTTTTATGTAGTTTATGGAATATGTAAATAAATCTGTAAATAATTATTTAATTATAATACAAAATCTTTTAGCAAAAACTTGAAAATTATTTAATGAGTTTACTCTAATCTATGCACTTCTAAGCGAATATGTTATTGTCATAATTGCAGATGTAAGATATTCTATTACAGTTCTACGTATTTTTAAATGGATTAATCTTATTTAATCAAATTAGCGGAAGGATTAAGCAAACAATCGAATATTATCAACTGCCAAATTAATATCAGCTGCCATCATTTAAAAGTATTAAAAATCGACGTTGCTAGTAGCCTATATTTATATTATTTGATTAATATAAATTATAATTAATATATTAATATCCATGGGTTAATTATGCTAGAAGTTATTAAAATATTATTTAAAATTATTAAAACTCTGCTTATCACATTAATTTAGTTAATAAATAAACTAACAAATAATTACTGATATTTCAGGAATTTATGCTTTGCCGAAGCGAGGAGCAGGACGCTCGGAAGTGTATAGCGGAAGGAAAGGACGTGACCAAATGTGCAATAGATGCTTTCAAGTCGATTAGAGATACTTGTAATGAGTCATTTTCTACATATTGGAAGTGCTTAGATTTGTGCCCTGAAGGAAGATGGAATTATCGATTGTAAGCAATTAGATTTTATTTTAATGGTAAAGTGTGTTTTGCCGATTTTAAATGGCAAAGTAAACCAAATTCGTTTGGTTGAATTTTTTAACAAAACTATTAATTTAATCATTTAAAATAATTATTAATATTTATAAATAATTATTTAATAATTTATTATAAATAATAAATAATTAATAATTAAAAATAATAATTAAATAATAAATAATAATAAATTTTAATATAATATTTCAATAGAAACAATAATGTCGAACATGAATATATTTAAAGACAACGAACTAGTTCAGCAGCGATAAATGACAAAGATTTTAACTATTCTTGAATTTAATTATTTTGATAGATTATCAGATCAGCTAAATATTCGGGATTTTATATTATTTATAAATAAAAAGTAATGCTAAATAAAATTCAAATAATTAAAGTTAATAACTAATTTAAGTAGGAGAGATAACAGAAAATCAACCTGTTAATTGATTTAAATTCATATACATAATATTACAATACACTAACAATTCAATGTTTTTCATTTAAAAACATTGTTGTATTTGAATAAATACAACACTCGTTTCGCGGATTTTCCTTGTTGTTATGATTGGCCGGATTAAACGACCAAAAAGAAAAAATCTTATAACAAATTTATTATCTAATTGCTGAAGTTTTCATTAATTGTTGTTCTTCAATCTTTCGTCATTTACCTTAATCTGTCAGCATTTTTAGTAGTCCGTTGATTCAATGGTTCTAGACGTAAGTCGTCATCTTAGATGTTTATCAATGGATAGTCACATTACTATACACACATGATGTACCTATACAATTACATGCCAATGTTGTAATAAATCAGAAAGAATGAAATTATCGAATATTTTAATTAGCATTTTTGTTATTTGAAAACATCCAAGACTCAAATTTTTATATATTTAAACACAAATTATAAAATTTAATAAAACATATTATCATTTTTAAGTTTAATTTTTCACTTTTTCAATTAAATATAATGCGTAACATCATATTAAAATGGTAATAACAAAATCGTTGCGAGGCGATACGAATACTTTAATAAAATTTTGAAAATTGATTAAATACAACTTAATCCTCAATTATTCGATGAACCACTTTCAATTACTCGTCGTTTAAAAGAACGTATTCATACCAAACGGATTTTGTTCGCCTATCCCGCGAACAAAATCCCACTTCGGCTGCTTGTACAAAAATATATCATTCGGTCATCGCTAAAATAGATAGTAATAACTGTGAAGAAAATAGATAAAGTTATATATACAGTTTATGTTGTTTAGTGAAATCTACAAACGAATACATAAATTAAACTGATCGGTTTATCTTTAATGAGAATATATTCATAAGATGCAAATATGAAAGATTTTTATTATCAAAGAAGATTAATATAACGTGTACGACAAACTATTAGTTGTATTATCAAATCAGCTAACTATGAAAGTGATAATACAGGAGGCATATTTTATTAATAAGAATAACATTTTATCTAATAATAAATCTGATTTTAATTTGAAATTTTTTTATTAGTTTTTAATTAGTTGTAATCCTTATTAATTAAATCAGCTAACTGAGTCTACGTATTTAATATAACTATAAAATAAACAAAGCATAATAATGCTAAATCAAAATTTAATATTAATATATTAATATATTAATATTAATGTAATATTAATATTGACCATATAATTGGTCAATACGATTGCTTAATTGGTTGATTGGTTAATTCTGTTCATTAATTTTTCGAGGTAATTTTTCGAAAATTATAAGCAATTAATATTCGTTTTTAATATTGCAGATTTTTGTAATATTCGTTTTTATATTGTAGATATTTGTGAGGTAACATTGAGTATTTTTTATCTGTAATTGAAGCTGCAAAGAGAGTCAGAAAGAATTTGAAACGTGTGCTGAAGAAAAAATGAATGTCAAGCGTCCAGAATCCGGATATTTCGCTATGACGCGTCTACATAAGACAACACGAGCAAAGCCTAAAGTCAATCACACAACCGAATTTCCATTTGAATCTTTACCAGAACCTCCAGCAATATCAGATATCAACAAATTCCCAGAAGCCAAGCAGTCCGCAGAATTGGGTGAACGTCTCCATTGGAGACTTTGACTAGCTAGCGAGATAATCCAATCGAAAATTTATAGACTACCAGTGTTAAACATATGCTATTTTTTTAATTTATAAAACATGTTAGAATTAAAAATTATTTAATTTAAAAGTCGATTATTTAGAATTGATTAATGAATTTATAAATAAGATCAGCTAACTGAGTCTACTAATTTTATATTATTTATAAATTTAAAAAATAATAAATTTATAAAAGTAATGCTATAAATAATTTATAAAAGTAATTAACAGTTTTATTAAAATTTTTATTAAAATTTTTTTAAATTATTCTATAATTTAAATCAAGTAAAAATAAAAAATTGAAATTTAAAATAAACGTCATTTTTATGAATTGAGTAATAAATAATAGACGTTGTATCAGAATAAGAATTAGAGGTCATCAGGAGGAAATCAGTTACAATTGTCCTTTCAGAATCGATACAGTTAAACCACTCCTAAATGAAGTAAGCGTACACTAACGTATCCGTGAAAACTTGGTGCTATGAGATTTCACATAATCACATGATCTACGTTTATCGTAAATGGAGATGATGTATTTATGAATCAATATAAGCAGCATATCGTTAGAACATGAGACCGGATTTTTCTTTGATAAAGAGACTGTTCATGATAATTAAATCAGCTAACTGAGTCTACGTATTTAATATAATTATAAAATAAACAAACATAATAATGCTAAATCAAAATTTAATAATTAAATAATAAAATTGATAATTGTTTTTAGATTTTCTATAATTTAAATCAAGTTAAAAAAATAAAATTTAAAATAAACGTCATTTTTATTAATTGACTAATAAATAACAGACGTTGTATCAGAATAAGAATTAGAGGTCATCAGGAGGAACTGCTATGCAATCAGGTTTCGGCCCCTAACTCCTCTACCCAACATAGCAGGGGGACCAAATACATGCTAATGATGTATTTCCTCTGATAAAACTATCTAGTATCTTATTCTAATACAAAGGATATTATTTATTATCCATCCATAAAAATTTGCCACTTAAGAGTTTAAATTTGTAATAGAACATTTTTGTAATAAATTACAACATATCGTTGTAATAGAACATTTTTTATCCATTATAGAACAGTGTCTATATTTACCACTATTTTAACAGGATATTCTCATTTACATAATGAATCAAATCATATTATTAACTTAATCGTATCATATCAAATTTATTCAGAATTAATTAAATAAGCTAACTGAGTCTACATATTTTATATTGCAAATTAAAAATAATGCAAAATAAAAGTTCAATAATAAAAAATTGGTTAATAATAAATGATTGTTATAAGATTTTATATAATTTATATCAAGATGAATTATAAACTCAAATTAAAAATAAAAATCAATTATTATGAATTGACTAATAGATAACAAACTATGTATCAGAATAAAGATTAGAGGTCATTAGGAGGAACTGCCATGCTATCAGGTTTCGACCCCTAACTCCTCTACCCAACATAGCAGCAGTTCCAAATACGTGTTAAGGACGTATTTCCTCTTATAATATTTGATGTTTCTAGTGTATGTTAAAAGCATGTAAAATAAACGAATACATTTTGTATATTATTGATACAAAAATAAGTACTTATCTATTAAGTCATTTTTATGAATTGACTAATAAATAACAGACGTTTTATCAGAATAAGAATTAGAGGTCATCAGGAGGAACTGCTATGCTATCAGGTTTCAGCCTCTATTCCTCGACCCAACATATCAGCGGGGCCAAATACATGCTAAGGACGTATTTCCTCTGATTAAATTTGATTATCAAAATAATAATAATTATTAGAATTAAATACACATATATCATCAATATATCGAAATATATATTTCATATCTTTATATAATTTAGATTTATTTTTTTAAACAGTTATGAACAAATTCACATTCTATAAAGCTTAAATATCGTTACATATAGTTGCAATTCTTAAAATTTCATTATTTAATGTATTATATTTTATATTATATGGTATGCATGAATGCTCATGCAAAAATATGTTTCTTGTAAATTTAAATATGTCATCTTTACGATATAAATTAATAGTAGTTTTAGTTAATGTTAATTTAATGTTCATATCTAGATATACACCTTCTTTATCATTAATATTGTTTTGTTAAGAATAAAGCTTTCTGGATAAATTTTTTCACTAATTAAATAAAAATTATTAGAATTAAATACACATATATCATTAATGTATCGAAACATATATTTCATATATTTATATTGTTTAGATTTAGTTTTTACACAGTTATGAACAAATTCATATTCTATAAAGCTTAAAAGCAAGTCAGCTATAATTGGGCTACTATTACCACCCATTGGAACACCTTTTACTTGTCTAAATATAGATGTCCCGACTTTTAAATAATTTAGATGTCCCTATATTCTAATACATTATATAGTATCTTATTCTAATACAAATTATATAATTTATTATCCATCCATAAAAATTTTCCGCTAATGATTTTAAATTTAGTTCTAATATTATTGTGTTGATTTATATATTTTACTATTTTCTGTTTGATTGTATTTTTATTTTTTAAATATTTATCTCAAAAATATTTTTAATCATTTACATTTTTTATAATGGAAAATAGTAATAAATCAATATCCAATTGTTTAACTTTAAAGCCTTACTGAACAATTATCAAAAGATATTATTTATGATGCATAAATACTTTAAGACATCAGTGACTTTTAAAAACATCATGGTTTTTGAATACTTTAAAAAACATCATATGTTATCATAAGTTCGTTTTTCTTGGTTAATCTCACTGTTTTCATCAGTTAAATGTTAAGAAGCATAAATTATCTTCGAAGGAAATTTCTTAAAGTTTTAATACAAAATTTTTTAAACAACGAGGATACGGACACAGATAAATCTCTAGATCGTTTCAAAAATCAAAAATACAAATACGGGACGTTCTGCTCAAGGACAAACATCCGAATGCTGAAAAGTCAAATTCTATTGAGACAATAGAACACCACCTAGCATTGAGATTATTAGCAAGAACTCTAAAAAACATGGATAAGGATATCAAAGAAAATAATCAATGACTGTGATATATTATCCATATGGCAGAACGATAAAAAACAATGAGTGCATTCATCATACAGAACATAACATGCCAAAATCGGCGTCAAAAATTTACAAGGTATATCTAAAAAACGTGGGCATTTAGGATGCAAAACGTGCACTATTATACGTTGAACAAACGCATTTAAAATCATGGCAACTGAAACCATTTACGCAATAAAAGGGCAATATAATTGCAAGACATCTGAATTGGTTTAGCTTATGCAATGTGAAACATGCAGCAAGAAATATGTTGGTGATATTAGCACATCACTGAATCTAAGAACGAACAACCACAAAATGATAGTAAATACATAATGATATCCAGAGACAAACAATTGATGATTGTTGAGACAATCATTAATTTATTGAACATTAATTGATTGAAAATCCAGAGACAAACAGATTGCGCACGCACAGATATGCGTGCGCAGACCCGAGAAGAAAGTGGAACGACGGATTTGGAGGTGCCCGGGAGTTGACCCCAGGAGTAAAGGATATCCGTAACAGATAGATCCCTACTCCTGAAGTTACACCAAGGCGGGATTGGTTGAGGTGATTGAGTGGCTCCATAGTTGTGTAGGGCTAGTGACTTCTCCAAAACTTCATCAAGGTCTACATTCCCTATCCAACCCAATGCTCTATCCTTCCAGCAAACAAACTTCTCCTTCTTGAATATCTTTTAAAAGGAAGACTGAGAAGGATTAAGACGAGCAATACTCGTCCTATCCTTACTCAGCTGGAACCTATATCTAGTTCTCCAGTATTCATTCGAGAGAGCCTGTCTGGCAGAAACAGAGAGATTAGGAAGGTTCAGCAATTTCGCTAGGACCTTGAGCTTCGTTGGAGTATGATTGTATATACGACCTTTATAAGTAGTCGATAAAATCGCGTTAGCTTGCGAAAAGAGGTAGGTATTAAATTCGGTCAGACTCTCATTTCCTATTCTGGGAAAGAGTTGGATAGCCGCTTGAAAGAAGGCCACTCTGATCGGATCAAAGTGAAACCTCTTTCGAAGCAACATATCTTCCTAAATTCTCCAACGAATTAGGTCATGAGAGGTAGACAATTGCTGGCGCGACTGCTCCGTACAGAGAGGTTTTAACAACCTCGAGCGAAGCTGTAAAATGTCGCGGATAGAATTTGTTGGTGTGCAATGAAAGGTAGCGGTGGGTGGCTTGTGAATAAGATAACCATTCCTAGCTCTGCGAAGTGATGCGTTGATCCAACGACCAGTTCTTTCGTTAAAGTCTCCAAGTGTCGTGTCATAGCCGTTGTTGATAATACTATCCGGGAGGTCACTGTTTTTGTGAATCTCCCCTGAACGGATGCAGACATTGGCTAGACTGAGGCGTTTACCGTTCTTACAGAGTGAAACTACCACACAAGACATGGCTGGACATGACTAGTTTAATAGGAGGGAGAACCTTAAAGAGTACTTAACTAAGGTCAAGAGTCCTTGAGATGAAGAGGAGTGAGGTGGGGTTATGTACGGTGTATAGTGGGAACATATATGCTTTGGGATAAATCGAGTAATATCCTGGGGGAGACGGATAGACCGCGTCTCCTGAAGGACTATAATATATGCATATCTACCGGATATAATTCTAAGGGCAGAATCACCTCCAGAATTCCACTGAAGAATATTCAGTGAAAAAGGCTCACGAGTACTCTGCATTGTGATGGATTAGTTGGATGTGGGATTGCCCACCTAGACAGAGCTAGGAACGGGAATTTTCCCCTTCCCGCCACTAGCACCTTCCATGGTAGGTACTTGTCCATGGGCAGTATCTTCATTTACACTATTCTTCTTGCCCTTGAGCAATTTGCCAAGCTCGATAGGGGGATGTCATGAGCCGAAGCCCCCTCTTTTTAGATACTGAAATGGCCACAGACGTTGGGAGGACAGGATTAGTACAGAAAGCTGATAGCACCGTAGTGACCAAGTCCTCCATTTTCTTAATTGCGGTATCCACTCGCAGATCAACCACCCGCATAAGATCTTCATCCGCCATGCGAAGGGCAGAATGAGAGAAGGATTTTGACTTCGGCAGGGCCGACTTGCTGAACTTGCTACTATCGCATTTGAAATGACTACACTTCCTTGCCCAGGCAGAATGGCTCCCCCATAAAATTGGAGCAGGATGGGGAGCCATACATTTTTCGCCTGACATCATGGCCTGATAGGCCATCTTATTGCGCAAATAGGCGCAATAAGATGTTAAACATTAAGTGCCTTTCAATAGGCTTGATTATATTTATAATAGCTAGGTTTTTTAATTTTGGATTGGGAGAAAGTACCTCCCCATCTCCAGTAACAATTGAAAAGTTACTAACCTTCTGATCAGTAGATTTTTTACCAGAATTTAACTTTATATCTTCTAATTTGCTTAATTTTGCAATCATTTATGTAGAAAAACTGTTTTTTTCTTCATATTCCTTTGAAGCTACGATACGTTCACTGTTGCGCATTAAATTTCTTTAAAATTCATTTTGCTGTTTGCTACTGGTTATAATACCAATATGGAATTTAAAAATGATGTTAGACGTTAATTCTAATTCAAATACAAAAATATATATTGTTTGTATTGAGATGCTGTTTAATAAAATAAAATGGATCCTGAAGAAAGCTAGGTGGGCCCTGAAACGGGCTCAGCATATGTCATTGAAAGGGGAAACCCAGGTGTGCGCCTTTAGGGTACCTGGGCTATCTCGGGATTAGTCTTCTTTTCGAGAGGACGTCTCTCTGAGCAAAGACTAAGGTTTTTTAAGCTCCTCATCTCTCGCTTACTCAACATAGTCCGCGCTGACTGGTCTCTTCGGGGGGGGTGAAAGACCCCGGGTGGTTTATTCGGAAGGCGGAATGTTGGATCAGTTGGGGGCTCAGATGCCCCTGGATTTGATGCCGTGAACATGGAAGAGACTTACACATGCTGTCTTGTTGATTTCCTTGTTTTTATACTAACTGACCTGACATTTATTTATTCTTTCACCTGTATTATTTGTTATTAAGAAAATCTTTATTATTAAAATTAAATGGTTTACTTTTTATTTGTATAAATATAAATTACAAAAAAATTTAAAAAATTAATAAAAAATTTTTTATTTTTATAAAATAAAAAATTTTATAAAAATAATTAGAAATTTTTTCATTAAAAAATTTAATGATTAATTTCATAGACGTATGAGAAAAAAACTATAAACGCGAAAATTTTTAAAAAATAACTTTCTGTCTTCATAAGGTCTGTAAACTTTTGTCTTTTCACTGTATATATTAAAATATAGTTATATATTTGTATTTTTGAACAAGTTCATTTTATTTTTCGTCATCTGTGATTTTGTCGGCATCATCAACCCAATTGCAGTAGCTCCAAACACCTATTCTATTCAGTCTTGCTGTATTTTCAAGTTGCCTGTATGATTCGTAAATGCTGCTGGTGCGTAAACGTTTAGGCAGCTGCGTCGGTACACAAGATGCGACATATCCGCACTCCATACATTGACTAATTATATCAACATCATTTACTTCAAGTGTTACATATTCAATTGAGTCTATATGATAGTAAACTTTGACAGTGAAATGTTCTCCTTGTTCGGAGAATTTGGCAAGTATTCTCTGCACGCCTTGTGTCATATCATCGTCTATTACCCGTTTCACAAATGCAAGGCGTATTTGTTTAGCCAGAGGCGGTAATTTTGCGCATTGACAATCATTAGGTATATATCGAAGCTTAGAAACATGAACGTTTTTCATCGAAGCGCCAGTATCAATAAGGAACAAATCAAAGTTGTCATCTGACAATTTTTGAAGTATTATCGCACGAGCCCAAATGCCCTCTTCCTCATTGTTTACCGTAATAATTCTATCCTTTTTAAATTGAACCTTTTCATTCTGCTGTTCATCTTTCGTCATCGAATTCATAATCCTTGACAATTCTAACAAAGGCTGTCTAGCCTTTTGAACCAGTTGAACATCTTGTACATATACATTCAAACGTTTGTCTGCATTTGAAATAAAGGCATTGTACACATTTATTGGTTGTATTACCGATGTTAAAGTGGTTGGCACATCTTGCTTATCAGGTTTATCATTCTCTACAGAAACAACTTCATCAGATAATTTGATATCTTGATTGGTAGTTTTATCGTTACTAAATTCGTCATCTTCAATATCGCCGTTATTATCGACATATTTATTTTTCTGTGATAGTTGCTCATTTATAACTTTGGTTGTCCATATACCTCTCTTTGAGTCCATTGCCTCTTTCTCAATAGCTGCATATCTACTGAACAGCTGAGCATTGGCTTTATGCTGCTGTTGCCCATCACTTGACACAAATTTTGCAGAATGGTGCAGAATACAGTAGCCATGTTTTAGCAGCATGACTGCTGCGTTTGTGTCTTCTTTGTCTTGCTTAAGCATCATTACACCTTGGAAACAATTATGGTTGCGATCTAGTGAGAATATTTGTAAATACACGTCTCTCTGAAGAAAATGTTGCTTAATAAAGTTGACGGCTTTACTACCGATTTCAGCCATCTCGCTATCTTCGTCATCTGATCTTGGGCACATAATTCCGATAAGATTTAAGGTAATCAAAGATGTAGAATCAACAAGAAGGTTAAATCTACTTCCTCCTAGAACCCATTCAACGATAGCAGATAAATATTTTTGTTGACGGAAGATACCCAGTCGCGCTCGCGCCGATTCCCCTCCAAGTTTGACAATATTATTTGATGGCATAAGCTGAATCGGTTTTGGCTTATCACTACGATTCAGATGCACAGTCTCTGCATTAAGTAAATCAGCATATAGCATACTTCGGTTAACGTCATCGTTACGGTATCGTTGAACTGTAGCATATCCCCGTTTCACGAGCTCGGCTGCCACATTAAGCTCATTATAAACTATTGTACAACATACCTTCATACGAGCTGGAGGCTGATTCTGCATGAATTTATAATCAATGCTTATATTGCATAGCTTTCCGACTAACCATTTTCTAAGATATTCTCTTATTTCAAATGGAACTGGCAATTGCATAGCGGAGCTTTTTCCTGTTTCATTGTCCAAAGCATTTTGTGGCATGCGCATAATTCGAATACTAGAAATGAATATTGTCATAAAACGTTTATCCTGAGTTCTCAAAATTTGCAAGGCTTCGGTACCGTTAGTGTATATTACTGTAGCTTGAAAACTCTGGCCCGGTTCATCCAATCGTTCTATGCTTATGTCATTTGATGGCTCAATTGAGGCAGGTGTCAATCCATCTTGCGATGAAGCTGCTATTGCCCAGCATCCCCTACGCTCCAACTTTGCAATTTGCTCGGATTTGGTGTAGAATTCTTTAGATTGAACATATTTAAAGTTCCACTTACAAATCATAACTAATCCCCGTAATAAAAGATGACCTGCGATATCTTGGTTATTTTGCTTAAACAATAGTGTAGCGTAGCTCGTGTTCTGTGTACCTGTTGGAATATGTAAAATAACTTTTACATCTCTTTGAAGTAGATTACTCTCAGCAAATGCTCTAGCGCTATTAATTATTATTGTATCTTGAACATTGTTTACACCGACCAGTTGAACGTTAAGATGAGTAAGTGATGGAAATAGTAAAAGTCTATAATTACAACCATCGCGCACATGCTCCACAACAGCGTCAAACTCTTTCGTGCTGTTAGAAAATAATTGTTTGACATCTGCTTCTGCTGACGGATCATATGAAATGCCTTTACCCGAAGACCAGATGTTAAGTTTCTTTTCTTTTACAGATTTTTCTAACTCCAACAAAATTCTTGTAAATGGATCATTTAGAGATTGCGACCTGACTACAGCCAGTCCACGTACAAGTAATTCAACAGCGACGTTCAAATCCCAATTACGCCCGAGGCACATATAACCAACTTCCTTTTTCGTGTTAGGTATGGTGAAGTTGGCTGCAAAACTAACAATTTTACCTACAAGATTTCTTCTAAGAAATTCTCTTGCCTCAAAAGAGTATGGTTCGCTTTCAACAAAGTTAAGTTCATTTCCATTTGCAAGCTTTCGAGCTGGCATGCCTAATTTCGGTACACTGATATGTGATAGACCTACTTTTTTCAATGCGACTACATTAGGATTCGGTGAATTTTTGTCTGGTAATCCTTGTAAAACAATGCCATCTTGTAAAATTTGCTTAACTAATCCTGTTATAACGTCTATCGTAGCATTTTCCTCAGTCTGATCCATCTAGAAAGCTTTATTTCAGTCCATCTATGATTTTGTTTGCGATTACTATGTGGTACTGAATTTTATTCGGTATTATATAACAAAAAATATTGAAAAACGGAATATATTTATCCTTATTGTTTAACAAAAGGTAAAATGGACAGTCATTGATAAAAGCTTTTACATCTTTTATCGAGTCACAAAAAAACCTTAAAAACGAGTAATATGTACAATTCCTTGCGGGCTATAAATATATTTTAACGATAGTAAGCATTGTGTTGGCCGTATTAATATGCATTCCGGTAATCAAGACAAGTATTTAATATTATTGAGCTTCAAACGATTAGAGAAAGATGAATAAAGCACTTTGAGTTTAAACATTCTTGATAACTAACTACTTACAATATAAAAAACACACAAGATAAACAATATACAACCTACAATGAGTTTATACAGACCTACAACGAGTTTTAACGACAACGAAAACGCATTTTCAATTTTCATTCACATCTTATTATGGCAAAGATAATGCTAACTAAAAATTTCGGCCAGCAACTCAAGTTTGTTAAGGAAACTTATATCGAAAAGCAAATTCAATGCGACAACAAAGACTGCAAAGTTTGGACTCACGTTGCTATTCCTTTCACCGACGAGGACAACGTTTTAGGATGAAATTTCTACTGCGGATTCCGTTGTGCTGCTCTCGTTGGTAAGCTAATGAAGAATGACCACTCAAACGGTGGAGACGTTCTGAACGCTAACAAAACAGATTTGTGCTCAATAAATAAACTTGATGATATATCTCAGTCGACTCAGACCGCTGTTATACATGGAACATCAACAAACGACAACATATCTTCCAATCTATCGTCGTCATCCGTTTGCTTACTTACTCATTCGTCATCTATAAAACCCGTTCTTGAAACTTCTCTCACACACTCCTCCTTTAACTACGGATAAAACTTCCCTTAATCTTCATCTTCCTAACAATGCAAACAGTAAAGGCCTTCATCTCGTACCTCATTTTTCCTATTCATCCCCACATCTAAATACATCTCATACCTCTTTATTCTCTTCACGTACTCCTTACTGTACCTCTACCGTATCACTTCTCGATAATTTACATACTTCTGTCAAAATTATCTCCAGTAACATCTCGGTTCAACCTATTCAACAATCCACTTCTGTCACACATGCTCCAACCGTATCACCTATCAATAATTTACATCTTTCCGTCAAAATCATCTCCAGTAACATCTCCGATCAACCGATTCAACACTCCACTTCTGTCACATATGCTCCAAGCTATCTTAAATCTTCACTTAGCACCCTTGTAATTCCCACGTTTATCTGCTCTTCTGCCTCTACACCTACCAGGTCCGTCCGTCCACCACCACGTAATCGTTTTCCTTCGCGCGATCGATGCATTATCATATCTAATTTAAAGGTTTCCGAATCTGTTTCTCCTCAATGTCATTACGATGATGATGTATCTGCCTTCTATCATCTCAACCATTCTTCCTTATGATAATCCAAACCCTTTTCAATATTATCGCTCCGGTATCTTTTATCCGTTTAAACAAATTCACAAAATCAAATCTTCTTAGTCTTTCACTCCTAAAAATCGTTTTCCGAAATAGTTCACATGCATCTTTGGTACTCTCCCAACCTTTTAAACTTCTTACCACTTCGTATACATGTCGTATCTTTCCTGACCGCTCTATTCTGATATTGCCCAGCTCAATTTAGCTCGCATTGAGAAATATCGACGTGAAACAAACGGCGGGTCAACCTTATCAATGTGTCAAATAAACGGAAATCTTCACGTTGTACACACAAGGCCAAAAATCCAATGGCGTCACATCTTTCCCCCTTGTCTTCTTCGCTAGTCGATCTCGCTCATGAGCATACTTTTGTCTTAGTCTATTTAACACTCGCTCAATTCTTCATATAGCCGATATGATCTTTGATATTTTCGATCAATTATCTATCGATATTCTCTGCATTACCGAAACCTGGTACTCTGACTCCGATGATCTTGCTATTCGTCGTCTATGTCGCTTTGGTTGTTCTCTAGTTGAATCAGCTTGTCCAATTGTCTCTCATACATCTACTGCTTCTAACCATGGCGGTAATGTTGCCATTGCTCGTCACTCAATATCTCTACGTAAAATTAACGTTAACATTCGTTACACTTCATTCGAATTACTCATGTGCAGATTATCAACTCCTTTCCTTCTGTAACTTGTAATTGCATACCGTCCAGGTTCAGTTGTCCCCTCACGTATGTTCTTTAACGACCTTGCATATCTTATGTCTCACTGTTCATTGCCTTATACTCCTTCTTTTGTTCTCGGTGACTTTAACATTCGACTTGATCGCCCGGCTAAATCTGACTCTATCACATTAACTAATCGTTTTTCAGATTTTACGACATTATTGCTGTTCCTAACTGCTTTAATGACTATACCTCCTTGTCAATTACTGATCCTGGATTGTCCCATCATTTCCTTGTCACTCTTACTCGTCCCCATTCTCCTTCTGCCTCCACCATTATCCAAACCAAGTCGACCCTGGAAACTTTTCGATATCCCTATTCGCTGCACAGCCTTACTCAATTCTTCACTCTTTTCACTTCCTCTTAACTATCCCTCTTCCGATGATCTCTTCATTCTATTTGATTATGAACCTACGAACATTCTTAATAACCTTCTGTTTATTCGATCACGACATTTTCAGCGATCGCGCCATGCTCTTTAGTTCGATTCTAACTGTAGTATTTCTAAGCGTCGACTCCGTCACTCATTTCGTGTGTATAATCGCTGTCTTAAACGTTCTCCAACCTCACTCACTCCAGATCTCCGTGCTTCCTATCTTTATCTCCGCCGTTCCCATCTCATTCGTATGCGAACTAAACGTACTCTCTTTTGGCGAAATCAACTTGAGTCCTATTCCAACTCTAAATCTCATTGGAAAATCTGAAACTCAATTCTTTCACGATCATCTACCCCTTGTAACATAAATATTGATGAATTTTCTTCTTATCTGCAATCTAAGCTATCATATTTAATTTCCGTTCTACCCATATGCCCCTTGTATCCTCTCTTCAAATACTTCCCTCCCAGAGCTATTCCATATTCTTCCCGTTTCGTCTGACGAAGTTTCTTCGGTTCTTCTGTCATTAGCTAACAAAACCTCTTCTTCTGACCCAATTCCTACCAACTTGCTTAAAAAAATCTACTCATCTATCTCATCCTTCCTAACCACTTTGTTCAATTTGTCTATCCGCAACCGCACATTTCCTTCTAACTGGAAATGCGGCACTGTTCGCCCTCTTCACAAAAAGCAATCTCTTTACCCTTCACTACCCTTTTCGTATCGTCCTATCTCATTTCTCCCAACCCTCTCTAAACTCCTTGAGCGTCTTATTCTCATACAAGTTAATGCATATCTGTTTTCCTCCAACTTGGTCCCTCCCTTCCAAGCTGCTTTTCGATCTAATCATTCTACTGAAATTGCTCGTCTTAAAGTTTATAATGACTTACTCATCTCGCGCGATCATAAATTATGTAGTGTCATAGTTTCTCTTGATCTATCGTCTGCTTTTGACATCGTCGATCACTCGATTCTTCTACATCGCCTTCGTCATGATTATGGCTTCTCTTTACCCACTGTATCATGGTTTTCTTCATATCTATCAAACCGTACTGTTTGTGTTTGTTCTAACTATTCTCTTTCCCATCCTTCTTCCATCCCGTCCGGTGTTACACAAGGTTCTGTATTAAGCCCATTGCTTTTATCTCTTCTTCTCGGTGATTTGTCTTCATATCTCATACATTTAATTTTCATGTTATGCGATATGCTGATGACATTCTCATCTATGCTCACGCACCTGCTTATCGTATTCATCATCTTAGTGTTTCTGCTTCCAATTGTCTTTGCTCAATTTTCAATCATCTTTCTTCTCTTCGCCTTTATCTGAATCCTAATAAATAAAAAATAATGTGAGTCCTTCATCGACGCTTCGGCGTAGAACCTCCCTTCGTATCATTAAATTCTACAATTATCTCTATCGTTGATAATCTCGTTTTCCTAGGCTTCCATTTCAACAACCGACTTTCACTTGAACCTTCCGTTAGAGATAAAGTACACTCATCTACCATAATCCTCTGCAACCTCGGTCAAATTCGTAGATTGATCGATTTCCATTGATGCATGACACATATCTTCTCTCATTTCCTCAAGACTTGATTACTGTCTGAGTCTATTTTCAAACTCACCTAAATCCATTCTTCTTCCTTTACAACGCATTACTAACGCAGTCGTCCGAGTTCTCCTCAGTCTTCGTTGTTTTAATCATACATTCCACCATCTCGTTTCTCTCAATTTGCCTAAAATTTATTCTCGTGTTTAAATTCGTCTTATGATTGCTTTTTCCGCCTTGTAACTTTTCCTACTCCTTCATTTATCAACCGTCCTGTTATCGACAATTCTCGTCTTGTTATCGACAATTCTCGTCCTGATTACTGTTCCTTGCGTTCCCGTAATTCCCTTTACATGTCCCAAATACTCTACCTCTTTTGGCTTTCGCTTCTTCGTTGTGGCTGCTCCTCTCGTGGAATCATCTGCCCATTCATATTCGTCAATCAACTTCCTTGCCGTGCTTCAAAAGCCTAGTCCGATGTCATTTAAGGAATTAATTAATAAACCTGTATAACTTCTGCTGTGTTTTTTTTGTTAGTGGACTTGTAGGCGTGCAACTGTTACGCATTTGCCACATTAGAAAAATAAATTATTATTATTTGTCAAAAATATGTTCTTTGCCTTTTGTAATATGTAAACGATACGTAGCAATTTAAATAATTTATTATTAAAAAGGTAAGTTGTATTTTTATTGGCACGTGTATAAGTGTTTATTACACATATCAGATCACTTAACGGATGCTACATATTTTCTACTAAGCACTAGTATGCATATTAAAAACTAAATTAATTATGAAAAATATCTTAATCTTAAAAATAATTAAAATTTTGATGACTATTTTTATTTTACATGCTACTTGAATCCTATCTATATGCCAACAGCAGTACGCTACATTTTAGTATTGGTGGACCTCATCAGCTACTGATCCAATACCTACGTTTCACGTTTCGGTCCTTAACGTTTGGTCCGAATCATGAAACGTAGGTATTATAACATTACTCACTTGTCGTCATCGCCGTAATGGCGCACTCGACATCATCGCCGTCTCTGATCATTTTGCTGTATACACCTCACTGTCCATCTCTGATCCTGGTCTATCCGATCACTTTCTCGTCACCCTTGATCTCACTCACAACCACACGCCTCCTCACACACTTACAATCCTACGTCGACCTTGGAGAAATCTTGACCTCTCCCTTTTCCGCTCTTCCTTACTCAAATCGTCTCTATCATATCCCACAATAACATATTCATCTCCTCACGATCTCGCCTATCTTTTCGACTCTGAGCTCACATCCACTCTCGATATTCTCTTGCCCTTCAAGTCTCACCCACACCGTCGCTTGCAACGTGCCCCATGTTTTGACGTCCAGTGCCTCCTCTCAAAGCGTCGACTCCGCCATGCTTTTCGAGTCTATCACCGCTCTCTCAGACGTAATTTCCGCTCGATCACTTCGTCTTTCTGTGATTCCTATCTTGCTCTTCGCCGGTATCATCTCAACATACTACGTACCAAATGCAACTCCTTCTGACAGCATAAAATCATCACTTCATTCAACTCTAAGACTCTATGGCATACTTTTAACTCAATCTTGGCTCGTTCCTTTTCGCCGTGCAATATCAATGCCCATGATTATTCGTCATTTCTCCAGACTAAAGTATCCACGTTGCTCTCTCACACCCCGGTCCCCAACCTATCCCACTCTGCCCCGCCTAGCCTCTTCCTTCCGGAACTCTTTCATCTTCTTCCTGTCTCACCTACTGAAGTATCATCTGTCCTCATGTCCTTGCCCAACAAAACCTCACCTGCCGATCCCCTGCCTACTCACATATTAAAATCTATATGCTCATCGATATCCCCATTTCTCACAACTTTGTTTAACTCGTCCATGCGCAGTCGTATCTTCCCTTCACACCGGAAATCCGCAATCGTTCTTACCCTCCTTAAGAAACAATCGCTCGATCCCTCCCTTCCTTCTAGCTATCGCCACATTTCACTAACCCCTACTCTTTCTAAGCTCTTAGAACGCATCACCTTAATACAGATCAACACTTATCTATCTTCACCAATCTGTACCCTCCTTTCCAACAGGGACCCTGAATCCGCAGCAACAAATCGTTAAGGAACACAATAAACGGCAGAGGTCCTAGTACGGTACCCTGCGGAACACCACAATACATGCGTCTGGGAGTGGAAAGATGGGTGTCAACTCTCACTCTAAAGAATCGATTACGTAGAAAAAAATTATTTAACGCGGCAAATGCGTGCCAGCGCACGCTTACATGACCACAACAAAACAAAAATGTTAATCATGTGTCGAGAATGTGTAAACGAAGAGGGTGTTTGAATGTGATAAAGAAGGGAACGCGACGGACGTCGAGAGGGAGTTGATTCCAAACGAGTGAGGCGACGACGAAGAAGGATCGGAGGCCATAGTTGTTGGAGTAATTGGGAACGTGTAGTTAGAGGGTATGACGGGAACGCAGCGATAGCAAGGTGGGACGAGTGTCGTCTTAGAAAGGAAGGTTGATGAACGATGGGGAGCCCACAGCGATGAGACGAAAAGTTACGGCAAGAAGGCGGAGTTTGATGCATATGTGGATGGTGGGCCTGGAGAGTTGGGCAAGATATGTGGATATGTGGTTGAAGCGACGGAGACAAAAGAGCACTCGAACGGCGGAGTTGATTATGCGTTGTAGTGGTAGGATGATGGATTTTGGGGAATTGGCGAAAAAGCAAAGGCAGGAAATCTTGAACCGACTTACACAACATTACAGAAATGCCGTAGTTAAATAGTAATTCTACCAAGCTTTCATGAGGCACCCTATCGACTGCTATTGAAAAGTCAATGAATACCACATTGATTGATTGGCCGCGACTGACTGCCTCAACCCACATTTCGCGTGTAGTCAATAAGTTAGTAAAGCAGGAACGACCAGGTAGGAAACCTTGTTGAGAAGACGACATTATTCCGAGTTCCCTCGAGTGATGCCTGATCCGGGTGGCAATCAATTTTTCAAGCACTTTGCATAGAGAGCTAGTCAGGCTGATTGGTCTATAGTCAGTACATGCTGTTGCAATGGTTTTCTTTGGGATCGGAACTACGATGGCAGTTTTCCAGACATCAAGAACACATCTACCGGTCAAACTGTTCTCAAATATAGCAAGAAGAGAAGGAGCCAAATATCTAGATAAATTCTTCAAGAGAAACGAAGAAATGTCATCAGGGCCGGTAGAGCTAAATGGGTCAAGCTGATCAAGCTGACTTACAATCTCACTAATTGTTACTGAAAAAAAACGCGAAGATTGCCCTAATGCTACACCATTCGAAGTGATAGAAGCTCTAGGTGAATTATTTGCCAGTAGCGAAAAAGAAGTAGCAAGGCATTCCACAATACCACTATGAGAAGTTATCACACATCCCTACAGATGATAGTAACAAATAAATGAATGATAGTAACAAAGTGAGTAATCACTGGCAACCTTTTTATAATTGGAGAATAAACTAAGATTGTGTTTAAACTTTTTTTCGATTTAGAATTAACCCATCAAATGCCAGTGAGAGCACAGGTATGCCAAAATACCTGGATAGAATTTATTCAGAGCAGCTAAAGATCAAGCTGATTTTATGCTTACTGCAAATAAATATCTGAGTTTCCGATGTTAAAAATAGGAAGGTCCGCCATAAATCTCTGCCATGGCCGGTCCCAAGGCCGTGATGAGAAAGGAGGAGGGGAGTATAAACAAGAATATTGCATGAATTAAATGGAACGTACGGACTAATCGAATGGTCACAACGAACGATCTAAACAAACGGTCTCAGACGGACTAAATAAACGAACGGAACGAACTGAAGAACAAAATGAACGAACAAACTAAACCAACGAACTGAACGGATTGAACGAACAAACTGAACAAACAAACTGAACGAACACACTAAATTCTTCTGCGAAATGATTATTCGTGGGCTTGAAAGCCCACTAATAATCACGTTGGCACGCATTTGCCACTCAAAATAAATTTCTCTTTCTAAAGTATTCACGTAGTACTTATTTTGAAAAGTTTTTTTTAATCTCAAAGGCAGCTAAACAAATAGCAAACGGTGATTAGTCAATTTCATAGTGTCGATGAAATCAAAAAATTTGCATTCTAAACTAGATAAACACTTGTAAGTCCAATTACGAATTACTAAGTCCATTTGTTTAGTCTAATTAAATAGAATTAGGATTGCATAAAATACGCATTACAACTTAGTAAAAATTGTGCACATCTACAAATATTTTGTATAAGACATATGCCTGCGGTAAATCAGTGATCAATGTGAGAGATCCATATTCGACAGGAATCATAAGGATTCGGAGCGTTTAATGGATCAACAGATCAATATACCTATAAAATAACGCTATCGTTGTCATACATGACTATACCGTATACTTTTAAATAATTTGTCATACTTAGTAGAAACAGTTAGGGACATCAATCTCGGAATATAGGACTTTGGAGCCTAATCATAATTCATTTAATGCAGTGAGACAAAACGGGCATTTGTTTTGATAAAGACATGCTATTTATCTTGGTATTTTGTTTTAGGATTTTCATGTCTTGTTAGCTAGTTAGTACGAATCGAAAATCCTGAATAATGTTAACAAAATGTTTGCGATGTATATGATTATTTATACACCTTCGATATTTTAAGTGATAAACATTTAATATGTAGTGTATAAATGCATTTTATTGCTGTCGTATCGACATTTTCATCGCCTCTGAACAAATATGTTCATAAAATAGATTTTCACGATGACTTGTTTATAATGCAAACGAGTAACATTTAATACGAAAGAATAGTATGATAATGTAATAGAACCAGAACAAATTATTTATTTCCTAGAGTGACAATTAAATCAGCTAACTGAGTCTACGTATTTAATATAATTATAAAATAAACAAAACATAATAATGCTAAATCAAAATTTAATAATTAAATAATAAAATTAATAATTGTTTTTAGATTTTCTATAATTTAAATCAAGTTAAAATAAAAAAAAATAGAAATTTAAAATAAACGTCATTTTTATGAATTGACTAATAAATAACAGGCATTGTATCAGAATAAGAATTAGAGGTCATCAGGAGGAACTGCTATGCTATCAGGTTTCGGCCCTTAACTCCTCTACCCAACATAGCAGCGGGCCAAATACATGCTAATGATGTATTTCCTCTGAAATAACTATATAGTATCTTATTATAGTACAAAGTATATTATTAAAAACTGATATGCTACCCTAAATTTATTCTTTGATACAAAGTATATTATATATGAATATTTTGTTTATTAATATCAAAATTTAATCAAATTGTATAGTATTCATTATCAATAAAGCAAAGCATGGATTTCACCCTCTGCGTTCATGTCTTACAAACTTATTGCCTACTCATGAAGATTGGGTTGGACATATTGCTAACAGGTACTGTATCGACGTAATATTTCTTGACTTTAGTCAGGCTTTTGATAGGGTGCTCCACAAAATGCTAATTTTCACCCTTAGGTCTTATAAAGTCAATCGCTCCATAATAAGCTGAATTCAAGATTTTCTTAGAGATAGATCCTTTGCTATTCGTGTAGGTCAATGTATATCGTCTTATCGTCCAATCACCTCAGGAGTACCACAGGGATCAGTCTTAGGCCCCTTGTTGTTTAACATATAAATCAGCTACTAGATTTAATTGAGGATTGTAGTTTTTTTAGCTTTTGCCGATTTTGTAAAGGTAATGAAATTAATTAAAACCAAAAAAGATCAAAATGACTTTCAAAATATCCCAAACATTGTTTATCGATGGTCCTTAAACACTTGAATTGTATTAAATATTAAAAAGCGTACACATTAGAGATTAGGTCATAGCAATGTGAGTCATTTATTGGCAACGAGTTTGTTGTTACTACGCAACCCATTCAGGAAATTGGTATAATTGTTTAAAACAATATGAAAACACGTGTTAACACTGATAGGATTTGTAATGCAGCAAGAAGAATGACCTATATTGTCAAAAATTGCTTTAAAAACCCATCTCCCGTTTGTGTTGTGCGTTTATATGTGTCGCCAGCAGACTTTCCGTGTACGCGTACAGAACTTGATCAATTAGAGCGCATACTTCGACGGTTTACGAAATTATGTCCTCAGGTACGATATCTTCCCTATGAGGCACGAATAAAAAGTTTGAATATGCCGACAGTGCGTGAAAGGTTCCTTCTTTTCGACCTTCTAGCTATGTATCGACTAGTTAATAAAGATGAAAATTTTCCAGCAAATAGAGTTGAGCTCAATGAACGGGATGGACGTAGAGGGCACTCGAAAGTACTAGTAGTACATGAGCACGGAAAATGCCCTCGTTATTTCCGACTGTCTTCACGAGCGGTGAATATTTGGAATCGCCTTCCAGATGATGTCGTTGCGGTGCATACAATCAATGAATTTAAATCCGATATAAAGAACTGGATTCGAAATGAGAACGAGTGGTGGTTGCTGCAGTACCCATGGTTCTGATATATATACTGAATGATTTTTTTGTGAGCGGTCAAAACAGCCTTATGGCTATGACCTGTAGTAATAATAATTTGAATTTAAACTTTTATTTGAATATGACAGCCTATTATTATTAATCAATAATAGCTTTTGATAACTTGACACTTGAGCTTTGATCATTTCATTATATTTACACCACAATAAAAATAAAGGTGTCACGATCAAATAAGTTGTTTTACTCTGTTAGTGGCGGAAAATTGTTCACTTTTGAATTACTCAAGTGAGCAAATGAATAGCCAAGTTCTTAAATTTTTTATTGGCTGTTGTTTTTGACATATATTGATGCAAAATATGTTGTTCAGTAGTTTGAGGGTGTGCCAAAGTCGATACTTATTTAGACGGAGAAACTGACCATGTCGAGAATAATGTTGTCTACCATTGAACTGATCGCTTATCGATACAGTTGTTTTATAAATATATAATCACTGACTATTTATTTACAAATATTCACATACAATTGAAAATTATCAGAAAACATCAAAGATACACGATTAAGCCCATTGAATAATTAATACCTTATTACAAGGAATTAAAGAAAAACCTTAAATCAGCTAAAACATTGAAAATTTCTGAATATAATAAGCTGATTAGAATAATAATGACTAAAAGCACGAAAATAAATAAAGCAAGAAAATACAAGGCAACAAACTAACTTCAGATTAATCCAGTTCGTCGATGTTGAGCAATAATCTATTTGAACGTTACGAATGCGATTCGAGCAAATTCAGTGTTTGGACGGCTTTATGCAACCATCTGCAAAAAGTAATCTGGCAAGGAAGACTATATCCTGTTATTCTGCAGCGTCGTTGTATACTGATTCCACATCAATTCGGGGCCTTGGTTCAAACTAATTTATCTACGCTTTTCGGCTGTGATTATGGGGAAACCTCGACGATATAACAGTAAAAGAGTCTGGTGTAATAGAAGGACAATATAATAAAGTGAGGCACAACGCATTCTTCTCGTAAATTTTCGTCTCATCGCTGTCGACTCTTCATCGTTCATCACCCTACCTTTCTTAGACGACACTCGCCCCACCTCGTTATCGCTGCGTTCCCGTCATAAGAGCTTTAAGAGCTTGGAAAAAGTAGGGATGAGTGAAATGGGGCGATAGCTAGAAAGAAGTGAGGGGTCGAAAGATTGTTTCTTAAGGTGGGGACAAACGATGGCGGATTTCCAGTGTGAAGGAAAGATACGACTGCAGATGGACGAGTTAAACAAGGTGGTGAGGAAATGATATACCGATGAGCATATGGATTTAAGTATGGGGGTAAGCAGGATATCGGCAGGTGAGGTTTTCTTGAGCAAGGACATGAGGACAGATGATACTTTATCAGATAAGACAGGGAGAAGAAGAAATGGTTCCGGGAGGATGAGGCGAGTAACAGTTAGATGGAATTGATACGGGGTTGTGAGAGAGCAAGTGAATACTTTGGTCTGTTGAAATGACGAATAATCATGGGGATTTATGTTGCAAGACGAAGATGAGCGAGAAAGGATAAAGTTAAAAGTACGCCAGAGCGACTTAGAGTTGAATAAAGTGATGATTCTTTCTGCCAGAATGAGTTGCATTTGGTAAGTAGTATGTTGAGATGAGACTGGCGAATAGCAAGGTTGGAATCACGGAGAGACGGAGTGAGAGAGCGGATATCACGTCTGAGAGAGCGGTGACTGACTCGAAAAGCATGACGGACTCGACACTTTGAGTGTAGGCATTGAATATCAAACCATGGGGTACTGTACAAGCGACGGTGAGGGTGAGGCTTGAATGACAATAGAAAATCGAGAGAGGATGTGAGTTTAAAGTCGAAAAGAAAGTCAAGATCGTGAGGAGAGGATGATGTTATTGTAGTAGAAGATAGATACGATTTAAGTGAGGCGGAGCGGATAAGAGGGAGGTCAAGATTTCTCCAAGGCGATGTAGGATGGTAGGTGTGAATCGCGGAGTGGTTGGAAGTGATAGCAGTGATAACGAGAAAGTGATCGTATAGAGCAGAATGGTAAATGAGCAGTGAGGATTAGGCAGCAAAACGATCGGGGACAGCGATGATGCCGAGTGCCGCGTCAAGGATATGTGTGGGGGCAGTGGAGATTAGTTTGTAATTGTAGTTGGATAGAGTGTTGATGAACCGGATGGACTCTGTGGAAGAGGGGCGGTCGAAGCGGATGTTGAAGTCGTCTAGAACGAATAAAAAATAAGGAGGTGAAAGATTATGAGCCATGACGGTATACAATCGCGAGATCCAGAGTGATTTTGCTAGAAGAACGACATGTGAGCAATTCAAAAGAGCAAGAACTGAAAGTGGAAGTAATTTTGCGAAGAGAAGTTTTGTAATTGGCGAATGCGACAATGCCGCTATGATTAGAGAATTTAGAAGGGGATGAGTTGAGGAGGCAGGCGGATTCGATTAGTGAGCAGCCGGCAGAGAGCAGATTGCAATTGGAGAGGCCGTCGGAATTTAAGTGCTTACACCAGATTGGTTCTTTCGTTGCAGTTTAAGTTGACGTATTTTATGCACTCATCCGAATGCAGCTTGTCCTTCACAATCTGTCTTTACACATTTATCAATTAAAGATTCGTTCCTGCAGTCATCGGACGAAGAGTGGACGAAGACTGCATGACGATTTTTAATTTCTCCAATTAGCAATGATTGACTTGGCATATGTGGCCCAAGGTTCTCTGCGCACCTAGAATTCGGTTGTTCTTCAAAAATTTGCGATAAATTTTAACCCGGAGAAACCGGAAACACATTGCCCTTACTACAAGACCGCGTCATAAATCTGAGTTTTATAGAGCGATGCCAAATCCTTATCGATAGATTACAGCCAAACGTGGCTAGACTTGGTCTGTCCACAACCCAAATCATCTCTCATGCTTTCAAGGATAGCGCATCCTCCTAATTATGCACCTTACCATTAAGTAGCGAACGCTTCCAGTACGGTACTGTTACCGGTACGTCTACTGGCACGGTTAGACGCCCAACGATTTGTGTAAGAGCATCTGCGCTTGTGAAGATAGCATTTATATCAGCCATGCCTTTTTTTGCAAATGAGAAGGGTTGCCTTTATTCCGGCACAGGAGTTTACAACCATTTGTCTCGGTGTTGGGATTGAAACTGAGCTCACTGATATCCTAGCTGAATTTGACTTGGAGGCTCGGACGACTACGCGCTGCAGAAATGCACGTTTGGACATCGTATGTTCCGGATTTCAGAACAATTGATACGAGCGCACGTTTCTAGACGTCATCATCTTTAATATACACGTTCAATCGTATGCTTGTGAAGTCCGGCATCCGAGTTTGCCAGTAATGAAGCAAAAATATAGGCGAAATACAGTTAACGCATTGCGAGTCTTAAACGAAGCAGATTTGTGCCACTTGTCTATTCCACGACTGGGTAGTATGGGTGATGAGATGGGGCTTTTTCATAAATCACTAGCTGCAATAAAGGCGCAGCGATCAAGAAAGCAATATTCCGACATTTTGGCACGGATAAAGAGAATTTTTTTGCAATCGCTCAGTCCTCGTTTGTTTGTCTAAGATCGCCCCGTTCTCAATGCATGCCTATAGGGTTTTTTCCTATCGGCTTGCATCTAATCACATAAAATAATGACATGATGATTATTGATTGCACAAAAGCCCATTTGAGGGGAACGAATATTGTATAAAAAAGATTCATTTAACGTGGCAAATGCGTGCCAGCGCACGCTTACATGACCACAACAAAGCAAAAATGTTAATCATGTGCCAAGAAGGTGTTTGAATGTGATAAAGGACGGAGCGCGGCGGACGTCGAAAGTGGGTTGATTCCAGGCGAGTAAGGCGACGACGAAGAAGGATCGGAGGCCATAGTTGTTGGATTAATTGGGAACGTGGAGTAAGAGGGAATTACGGGAACGCAGCGATAGCGAGGAGGGGCGAGTGTCGTCTAAGAAAGGAAGGTTGATGAACGATGGGGAGCCGAAAGCGATGAGACGAAAAATTACGACAAGAAGGCAGAGTTAGATGCGGATGTGGGTGGTGGGCCAGGAGAGTTGGGTAAGATATGTGGATATGTGGTCGAAGCGACTGAGACGAAAGAGCACTCGAACAGCGGTGTTGATTATTCGTTGTAGGGGTAGGATGATGGATTTTGGAGAATAGGCGAAAAGGCTAAGGCAGTAATCGATTTTAGGGAAAATAAGCGATGAAAGAAGAGACATAGGAGAATGGAAGTCGATAAGGGGGCGGATACGGCGGATGTCACGGAGAATTAAGTTAGATGAGCGGACCTTGTCACGAACGAAGGGTTTAAGGGAAAGGTGATCATCGAAATGGAAGCCTAAGAAAGTGAGATTGTGGACTATGGGGATGATCGATGAGGCAAAATATACAGTGGGATGAGATATGTTTGGTTTACGGGGGAGGATCCACATTATTTTGGACTTTTCGGGGTTTAGAACGAGATGGAGATTGGAGAGACGTTTGTAGATAGAAGAAAGACAGTTGGAGGCAGAAATGCCGATATCGTGTATGCGATGTGCGGGTGCATGAGCATAGATTAGAATGTCATCGGCGTATTGCATGGCGTTAAAGGAGTAAGGTTTGATAAACAGAGAGAGATCGACAAGCAGAAGAGAGAAAAGCAGGGGATTTAGGGCTGAACCTTGTGGGGCCCCGCGAAAAAAAGGGATAGAATAGGAGGATGATGAATTAGAACAGACGCGAAAGGAACAGTTGGATGGATATGAGGCAAACCATGCTACAGAGGAGGAAGAAAAGCCGTAATCATAACGAAGGTGAGAAAGGAGACGGAGTGGTCGACAATGTCGAATGCGGAGGAGAGGTCGAGGGAGATGAGAACACTATATAGAGCCTTGTCTCGAGAAATGAGTAAGTCGTTGTACACTTTTATGCATGCGATTTCTGTCGAGTGATTAAAGCGGAAAGCGGATTGGAAAGGAGGGTACAGATTGGATGAGGAAAGATAAGCGTTGATTTGTATTAAGATAAGGCGTTCTAAAAGCTTAGAAAGTGTAGCGAGTAGTGAAATGGGGCGATAGCTAGAAGGAAGGGAGGGGTCGAGCGATTGTTTCTTAAGGAGGGGACGAACGATTGCGGATTTCCAGTGTGAAGGGAAGATACGACTGCGGATGGACGAGTTAAACAAGGTTGTGAGAAATGTGGATATCGATGAGCATATAGATTTTAATATCTGAGTAGGCGGGGAATCGGCAGGTGAGGTTTTGTTGGAAAAAACATGAGGACATATGATACTTCTGTAGGTGAGAGTGGGAGAAGATGAAAGAGTTCCGGAAAGATGAAAGTAGACTGGGCAGAGTGGGATAGGATGGAGACCGGGGTGTGATGAGCAACGTGGATACTTTAGTCTGTAGAAATGACGAATAATCATTGGCATTGATGTTGCACGGCGAAGAGGAGCGAGCAAGGATTGAGTTAAAAGTATGCCAGAGAGTCTTAGAGTTGAATGAAGTGATGATTTTATGCTGCCAGAAGGAGTTGCATTTGGTACGTAGTAGGTGTAGATGAGACCGCCGATGAGCAAGATATGAATCACGGAAAGACGGAGTGATCGAGCGGAAATCACGTCTGAGAGAGCGGTGATATACTCGAAAAGCATGACGGAGTCGACGCTTTGAGAGGAGGCACTGGATGTCAAAACATGGGGCACGGTGCAAGCGACGGTGTGGGTGAGGTTTGAAGATCAAGAGAATATCGATAATGGATGTGAGTTAAGAGTCTAAGCGAGCAAGGATTGAGTTAAAAGTATTCCATAGAGTCTTAGTGTTGAATGAAGTGATGATTTTATGCTGCCAAAAGGAGTTGCATTTGGTACGTAGTAGGTGTAGATGATACCGCCGATGAACAAGATAGGTATCACGGAAAGACGGAGTGATCGAGCGGAAATCACGTCTGAGAGAGCGGTGATATACTCGAAAAGCATGATGGAGTCGACGCTTTGAGAGGAGGCACTGGACGTCAAAACATGGGGCACGGTGCAAGCGACGGTGTGGGTGAGGTTTGAAGATCAAGAGAATATCGATAATGGATGTGAGTTAAGAGTCTAAGCGAGCAAGGATTGAGTTAAAAGTATTCCATAGAGTCTTAGTGTTGAATGAAGTGATGATTTTATGCTGCCAAAAGGAGTTTCATTTGGTACGTAGTAGGTGTAGATGAGATCGCCGATGAACAAGATAGGTATCACGGAAAGACGGAGTGATCGAGCGGAAATTACGTCTGAGAGAGCGGTGATAGACTCGAAAAGCATGGCGGAGTCGACGCTTTGAATTAGCGAGATCGTGAGTAGAGGATTATGTTATTGTTGGAAACGATAGAGACGATTTGAGTAAGGCAGAGCGGAGAAGGGAGAGGTCAAGATTTCTTCGAGCGACGTAGTATTGTAGGTGTGTGAGGAGGGGTGTGGTTGTGAGCGATATCAAGGGTGATGAGAAAGTGATCGGATAGACCAGTTTCGAAAATGGACCGTGAGGTGTAGGCAGCAAAATGCTCGGGACAGCGATATTGCTAGTGCCGCACCAAGGATATGTGTGGGGGCAGTGGAGATGGGTTTGTAGTTATAGTTGGATAGAATGTTGCTGAACTGGATTGACTCAATGGGACAGGGCGGTCTATGCGGATTTTGAAGTCGCCAAGAACGATTGAAGGGATTGAGGACAAAGAACAGTGAGACAGAAGGTCAGCGAGTTCGGTAGAAAAATAAGAATGTATGAGCTGATGAACCAGGACGGTATACATTGGCGAGATCTAGAGTGATCGGGTTAGAAGAACGACTAGTGAGCAGTTCAAAAGAGCAAGTACTGAAAGAGGAAGTGATCTTGCGAAAAGACGCGGGGTGACGGGTGAATGCGACAATGCCGCCATGATTAGAGAATTTGGAAGTGGATTTGCTAAGGGGGCGAGCGGATTCGACTAGTGAGCAACCGGCAGAGAGCAAACGGCAGATGGTAGGTCGTCAGAATCGGAGTGCCAGGATTCGGTGAGATACGGTATTCATACAATTAAGTCTAAATTTGGTGAAGAATTGCCTGTTGCCTTTTGTAAGGCTGACATTGAACTGCGCTCACTCTGTCGAAATCAGGATCCAACCCCTTTATGGGGTATAATTTGAAGTTTATGATAATCGATCAGGATGACAGGACGTAACCCCATTGTAATGTATGCCATGCTTGGGGGCCCTTGGGATCGTCTTGCTCCTCCAAGCACATTTGTGGAGTATACAGTTCAGAGGCTTGTGTTAACTCGAATAAAGAGGAGAAATGCGATGCTCCACCATGCTGTAGCAATTGTGCTGGCAGACATCCAGCCTGATCGAGAAGCTGCGTTTTCTTCAAGGCGTACATAAGGCAGGCCCCCTTCAAAAGGTCCTTCTGGTTTTTTTGGGTGTATCGGCCTGCCCTGACAGAATGACTAATATAGATATATTGGATATTTTGGCCTCCAATAAAAAGTCAATTTTGGCCCAGCTGGAACTTATGATAGCTCCTATGGTTTCGACCCTTTGTGTGGCCAATAAAGCAAAGCCTCTATCTCTGTTCCCCCTCCGAAGTCCAAGAAAAGAGGGGCTTCGGCAAAGTCAGTCCCCTCCCCCAAAAGTGGGGAAACTAATTTAGCAGAAAGTTGCATCAACGGGAAATGAAAACATTGCCCAGAGGGGGGGCTTAGCTCCGAATGGGGCTAGCGGCAGGAGGGGTTACCCTCCTGCACCTAGCTCTGTCTAGGTTGGCATCCCCTTCCAATGTTTACATTGGAAGGGGATGCATTTTCACAATTTTAACACAATGGTGAGTAAACCTGAGCCTTTTTCACTGAATACTCTTCAATGGAATTCGGGAGGTGCTTCTGCCCTTAGACTTTTATCTGGTATAGACGCAGATGTTATAGTCCTTCAGGAGACGCGGTCTATTCGTCTCCCCCAGGACATTACTCGATTAATTCCTTAGCACATATATTCCCACTATACTCCGTACATAATCCCGCCTCACTCCACTTCTTCTCAAGGACGCTTGACCTTAGTTAAATGCTCTTTAAGGTCCTCCCTCTTGCTAAATTAATCTTGTCCAGCCCTGTCTTATCTAATAGTTTCACTCGTTAAGAACGGTAAACGCCTCAGTCTAGCCAATGTTTACATTCGTCCAGGAGAGATTCACAAGAATCGTGACCTCCTGGATGAGGTCCTTTCATAGCCGACGACCTCCATGTCGGCTAGGACATGGTACTAGGTGACTTCAACGACAGAACTGGTCGTTGGATTAATGCAGCACTCCGCAGAGCCAAGAACGGTTATCTTATTCACAAACCACCGTCTCCTCCTTTCATTGCACATCATCGAATTCACTCCTCGACTTATTACTGCTCCATAAGAGGTGGCTGTTAAAACCCTTCTGCACCTAGCAGTCGCGTCAAAATCTGTCCACCTCTTATGATCTAATTCGCTGGCGGATAGAGGAGGATACGCTGCTTCGGAGGAGATTCCACTTTGACCCGATTAGAGTGGCTTTCTTCCGAGCAGCTATCCAATGCTTCCCCGAATTGGAAATGAGAGTTTAATCGAATTCAATTCCTACCTCTCTTCGCAAGTTACAGCATTGCTTTCGACAACCTATAAAGGTCGAATATTCGATCCCACTCCGACAAAACTCAAGGTCCTAGCTAAACTGCTGAACCTCCCTAATCTCTCTTCCTCCGCCAGGCAGACCCTCGCGAAGGAATACTGGCGCACCAGATATTGGTTCCAGCTGAGTAGGGATAGGGCGAACATTGCTCGTCTTAACCCTTCCCAGTCTTCCTTTCGGAAGATATTCAACGAAGTGAAGTTTGTTTGTTGGAGAGATAAGGCTTTGGGGTGGATCGTTAGTATATGCCTTGATAAAGTTTTAGAGGAGTCACTTGCCCTACACAACTACGGAGCCACTCAATCTCCGCAACCATTCGCGCCTTGGGGAGACTTCAGGAGTAAAGACCTATCTGTCCCAGATATTCTCAACGTCTGGGGGCCTCTTCCGGGCACCTCCAAATCCGTTGCTCCACTCTCTTCCTGTGTCTGTCAGCTTTTGACAGCCTATCAACTAAGTGAGGTGGCCGTCACAATGCAATTAGCCTCCCCATCCGATGTGGTCGGCATCAATATAAGCAAAAGAGTTTTTATTCCAAAAGTCTCCGGTCTCTTCCCCTAAAGACCTGCGGCCCATCTCGATTCAAAATTCCCTCGTCTCGATCAACGAAAAAGCGCTTGCGCGTAGAATTCGCGATCATCTGATTAGGCGAAATTTTATCTCACCTGGATTCCATGGGTTTGTCGAAGGTCGCTCGGTCTATTCAGAAGTTGGTGAAGTGCATCGGTTTTGTCAGGAGTACAGTCATCAGCTAGCTGTAGCTGTTTTCCTTGATTTTTCCGCGGCATTTGACCGTATCTCTATTTCCGTTGTGATCTATTCTCTCAGGTCCCTCGAGTTGCCTGCGAGAATAGTGAACAGGGTGGAGATACTGCTGTACACCATGCGATTTTATTATGAAGACGACCATGATGCGCGTCATTTCTACCATATTACGGGTGTGCCTCAAGGTTTACCACTTTCTTTAATCTTGTATATTGCTGCCTCAATTGTTCTATTTAAAATATTTAAACGTGAACAACGTCTAGTTGTGTACGCTGATGACACCACAGCCCTTTTCACTTGACGCAGGTGTAAAGACGTAGTCTCTGACATCAGCCGTTTCTTTTCGAGATTAAAAGACCATCTACCCCAATTTAATCTAATTTTAAACTCCGCTAAATCGCAGGTGGTCGTCTTTCATGGCACCCCTGCAACAAAGCAAAAGCTCAAGAGATTAGCACTCTCTGCACACCCCTCCATTTTTTCTCAGAGCCACTCCCTACGTTCACAAGTCGAGTAAAATACCTTGGGTTCACCTTTTCGGTGAACTGGTCAGCGAAAGTTGACCTGGATAGGCTCAAACGTATCATGAAAAGAGCTAGGTGGGCTCTGATACGGGCCCAGCATCTGTCGTTGAATGGGAAAACCCAGGTACGCCTTTGGGGTACCTGGGCTATCTCGGGATTAGTCTTCTTTTCAAGAGGACGTCCCCCAGAGCAAAGACTAAAATTCCTGAAGCTCCTCGTCTCTCGTTTACCCAGCATAGTCCGCACCGATTGGATTCTTCGGAGGGTCAAAGACCCCTGGTGGTTCAATCAAAAAGCGGCGTGTTGGATCGATTGGGGGCTCAGATCCCCTTTGGATTTGAGGCCATAATAAGAAGAGGACCACTAAGAAGGTACATTTTTGGACTGACTGCTCTTTTGACAGACATACTGTTATGACACTTTTGTCACACTTATGACATTTACTTTTTGCTTTTGTTTGTTAGTCTTTATTTATTTAGCATCAGAAGTAAAATGTGCAACAAAAATACGAGTAATCCAGACGATCAAAAGGTATTTCCTTCAAATTTTTCGGAAGACAACAAGGTTAGTACTGTTTCAACTAGTGCAAGGGATGGGGAGGTACTTTCTCCCATCCCAAAACTCAAAAATTTGATGTTAATTAAATTAAAAAGGCCTATGGAGAGACATAATATATTCAATGTGTTCTTGCGTAAATTCTGCGAAAGCAAACGTAAACGATTGTTATTTCACTTTGTAAAAATATATGCAACCGAACTAAAAGTCTCATTTTCAACTGCCGATATAGCAGAGGAATATCACAACTTTTTCAAATCAGCATTGGCCGATTTTGTTGAAATTAGACCTAAGCCAATACTAGGCACAGTCAAAATTTCTAACCTTTCTTGCAACCTCAAGGAATTCGACATATCACAGCTCGAAAAGACGTTTAAGATTATTAATTTTCGCGCTATAAATAGCAAGTCTGGTTTCCTAATTCAAATTAAGTTTGGTTCGACTACTATTAAACAAGGTGAACTACTTTCGAATTCCAAAAGTCACCCTTTTATGGGGTTTAACCTAAAATTTCAATAAAAAAAGCCAGACGAATTTACGTATTCCCATTGCAGCAAGGGTCACAAATGGGGGCACTGGGCCTCCAACTACAGTGGGGCTATCACCTGCGGCAGGTGCGGTAAGCTGGATTGTTCCAATCTTCTGGCAGATCTTCGGTGCGAGACTCTCCCATCCTGTTCCAACTGTGGAGGGAGTCATCCCGCCTAAAGCAGGAAATGCTGTGTATTCAAAGACTATCGGGGGATATTATTCAAAACTAGTCCCACGGTAAACATACGTAATCTCCTTCTTTTTCTTCCGTAGCTACCTCCCCCCGAACGGTTGATTCTGACATTTTGCGTCGTTTAACTCCAAAATCGAAGCCGTCTACAAGCAGATGGAGTCCTTGATATCAACAGTAATCTGCAAGTTGCTATTATCCTACAGTACCAAGGACCACCCTAATGTGCGTCAGTTCTACCCTATTACGGGTGTACCTCAAGGATCCCCACTTTCTCCTATCTTATAACTTGCTGCCTTTACTAATCTATTCAAAATATTTAAACTCGAACAACGTCTTGTGGTGTACGCCGATGACACAACAGCCCTGTTCACTGGACACAGGTGTAAAGACGAAGTCTCTGACATCAGCCGTTTCTTTTTAAGATTAAAAGATCAGTTACTCATATCCAACCTTATTTTAAACTCCGCTAAATCGCAGGCGGTTGTCTTTCATGGCAGCCCTGCAACAAAGCAGAAACTTAAGAGATTAGCACTTTATGCGCTCTCCTCCATATTTGCCTCTGAACCACTTCCCATCTTCAGAAGTTGAGTAAAATACCTGCGGTTCACCGTTATGGTGAACTAGTCGGCGAAAGCTGACCTGGATAGACTCAAACGTATCCTGAAGAAAGATAGGTGGCCCTAAAACGGGCTCAGCATCTTCCGTTGAAAGGAAAAACTCTGGTGCGCCTTTGAGCTATCTCGGGATTATATCCAGGCACTTGGGCTATCTCGGGATTAGTCTTCTTCTAAGATGACGTCCCCCAGAGCAAAGACTAAGGTTCCTGAAGCTCTTCGTCTCTCGTTTACCCAGCATAGTCCGCGGCGATTAGATTCTTCGGGGGGGGGTGAGAGACTCCAAGTGGTTGAGTGGGAAAGCGTCGTGTTGGATCGGTTGGGGGGGGCTCAGATCCCCCTGGATCTATGGCCGTAGTTTGGAAGTTGAAGACGGAAGTAAATTACTGATTGAATTGACTAAGTATGTTTTTGGTGACTGTTTTACTGCTTTGCATGTTTCTCCTCGATTTTTTTGTATTTAAGAAAATCTTTATTATTAAATTTAGAATATAACGTAAATTTTGATAAGTCCTCAACTATCGTATGAAAGGGATTATCTTTCGCGTATATAACATGAGGCTTATTTCATAAAAAGAATAAAGTGATGTCTAATAATAAAGCAGATTTTATTTTAAAAATATCACATTAAATGTAATTGTTTTATATATTTTATAGTTAATTGAATTTAATAAGTTATATTTGTTTGATTTATTTCACTTTTATATTGTGGCTTGGTGTTTTAAAAAAGATTTATTTTAACGTGGCAAATGCGTATCGGTGCACACAAAAACAAAAGCAAAATCTAAATCATGTGTCGAGGAGGTGGGTAGGGAGGCGGCATTTGAATGCAATAAAGGAAGGAGCGCGGCGAACGCCGAGTTGGAGCTGATTCCAGGCGAGTGAGGCAGCGACGAGGAAGGATCGGTAACCGTAGTTGTTAGAGTGATTGGAAACGTAGAGTAAGAGATAATTAAGTGAACGCAGTGATTAAAGATGGGACAAGTGTCGTCTAAGAAAGGGAGGTTGATGAACGACGGGAAGTCGACATTCATGAGACGATAAATTACGAAAAGAAGCTGGAGTTGTATGCGGATGTAGATGGTGGATCAGGAGAGTTGGGTAAGATATGTGGTTATGTGGTCGAAGCTACGGAGACGAAAGAGCACTCGAACGGCATAGTTTATGATGCGTTGTAGCGGTAGGATGATGGATTTTGGAGAATTGGCGAAAAGGCTGAGGCAGTAATCGATTTTAGGGAAAGGAATCGATGAAAGAAGAGGCATACAGGAAACGGAAGTCGATAAAGGGGCGGATACGGCGGTTTTACGGAGAATTAGGTTAGACGAGCGGACTTTGTCGCGGACGAAGGGTTTAAGAGAAATGTGATTATCGAAATGGAAGTATAAGAAAGTGAGATTATGGGCTATGGGGATGGCTGATGAGCCAAAATATACAGGGGGGAGAGATATGTTAGGTTGACGGGGAGGATCCACATTATTTTGGACTTGTCTGTGTTTAGAACGAGACGAAGATGTTAGAGAAGTTTGTAGATAGAAGAAAGACAGTTGGAGTCAGAAATTGCGATATCGTGTATGCGATGTGCGGGTGCATGAGCATAGATGAGGATGTCATCGGCGTATTGCATGAAGTTAAAGGAGTAAGGTTTGATAAACGGATAGAGATTGCCAAGCTGAAGAGAGAAAAGCAGGGGACCCAGGACTGAACCTTATGGGACCCCGCAAAAGATAGGGATGGGAGGAGGCATGATGAATTAGAACAGACACGAAAGAAACGGTCGGATAGATATGAGGCAAACCATGCTACGGATGAAGAAGAAAAGCCGTAATCATAAAGAAGGCGAGAAAGGAGGACGGAGTGGTCGACAATGTAGAAGGCGGATGAGAGGGCGAGGGTGATGAATACACTATATAAAGCCTTGTCACGAAAAATGAGTAGGCCGTTGTAAACTCATGCAGGCGATTTCTGTGGAGTGATTAGCGTGGAAAGCGGATTGGAAAGGATGGTACAAATTGGATGAAGAGAGATAAGCGTTGATCTGTATTATGTTAAGCGCACTAAGAGCTTGGAAAAAGTAGGGATGAGTGAAATGGAGCGATAGCTAAAAGGAAATGAGGGGTCGAGAGATTGTTTCTTAAGGAGGGGACGAACGATGACGGATTTCTAGTGTGAAAGAAAGATACGATTGCGGATAGACGAGTTAAAGAAGGTTGTGAGAAATGGTTTATCGATGATCATATGGATTTAAGTTTGGGGGTAGGTAGAGGTTCGGCAGGCGAGGTTTTGTTTTTTTTATTTCGTTTCGTTTGCTTGAATTTTATTATTACAATGCAGAGTTTTCCTCGTTTCAACACGACTGTGATCCAGTTTATACTTTATAATACTGGATCGAGTGGCTAAAACTTATTTTCGTAGATCTTTGATAATATTGTATTTTTACGCCTTCAGAAAATTTTTATTTGAAGTTATATGTTATCTTTACCTAACCTCCATTTGTGTGCGTTTATATTTTCACATTTAAGTAATTTATTAAAAACATTAAATTTTACAAAAAAAATATTATTACAAAAATAATTTATAATTCTATAATTCTTTTGTGAAGAGTTAGAGAATTCTTTTGTAAAAAATTAGGTACTTATTTTATATTCTTTAATTTGAAAAAATTAACGAATTTTTTCCTAAATCCTATAATTATTCTTTTGACGGATCTGTGCAACTATTCCAGTAGTGACATTAAAACATCAAATTTTATGGAATAATTATTATTGGAGCTTCGTCTCCAATACCACCAGAGGTAGAGAAAATCAACGGAGTAAAGCTTGATCCGTCGACTTGAATTCTCTTGGCATATTTGGATGTCTTTCGGTTAGCATGAAATTTATTGCTTTGACGGGGAGTACGCAATGCATTGGATTAAGCCAGTGCACTATATACATACATCGAAGTAATCATGATCCATGTCTCTTCCCGACAAGCCAACACACTTGATGTCAAAGAGGGCATTCAATTCAAGGCTTGTAGCGGAATTGTTGAAAATAACATCAGGCGGGACTTCATTGAGAACTGGCTCAAGTTGAACCGAATGCGATACACGTGATAATTCATCAGGGATAACATTACGGACACAGTTGTGTCGAGACATAGGAACCCCACCATGTGGACAAGATAGTGCATGTTGTATGGACATTTGTACACCACATCGACACTTGTTCTTTAAGCAACTTGGCATCCAATCATACCTAGCCGCAATTGCATCCATAAATTCCAGTCTGGGAAGATGATATCCCTTATACGCAAGTGGGCGTGATTGTAGCCATGCCGAAGCACCTTTTTTGATGCATACATCATTGCCGAAGAATAATTCTCAGAAATCAATGATCTAGTTATTGTAGATATTTCACACTTTTCCCGATTAATTTGTTTCGCTATGTCATTTTGTCTAACATGAGGCTTTGCATCGGTGAGTCGTTGTTCATTTAGAGCTGAACACATTAATCTTGACCATTCATATTCTTGAATAACGTTCTTAGATGGGTTTGCGATAGCTAGACCTAAATAAGTTGGTGTTTCAGTTATCAGACGAATGTCATCAGTTATCAGTTGAATTCCCAGCAGAGCAGGGATCAGCCTCGTGCGTATGGCATATTCTAAAGGATCATACCATGATACATTACAAGGAGTTGTTCTCTTAAGGAATATCCATTTTGATTGGATTGCTACAGTATGTGCAACATACGCAACATTTCGGTCGTAAATGGCAACACCAGACAAACGTTCGACAATTTTGCAAAGGAAGTGTACATTCTCGACTACAATAGAAGATACGTAAGCACTAGTTCCAATTGGGGATCCAAGGACTGTAATCCCATCAGTACATATAGATATTTGTGAATCTTTAAACAGTAGTTCTGCCTGCAATTTATAGGTTTCTTTAATAAGAAGCTTACACTTGGATGCATTTGGGTAGTAACCATATATTGGACCTATTAAGTTCAAGTGGCGCCAAACCTGTTGTAAATCATTCGGTGACCCGATAAAATTAGCATCATCGGCATACCATAAGTTTAAGACTGTGGGATATTTCCTACGAATTTCATTTATTATCGGCATGGTAGCGACGGCAAATATCGCCATTGCCATCGGATCATTTTGCGTCACACCATCTTCGGCAATTATCATTTCACCATCAATGCCAAGAAATGTATCACATCCATACATATTTGAAACAATATGGCCCAAGGACGGACATATAATCTTTACATTGTGTAGTATAGCTTCTCTATTGATTCTGTTAAAGGCATTATTAGCATCTATGGCAAGTAATGCATTGTCCGATCTGTCATCTAGACGCGCTCTAACACTATGTATCGCATAGTCTATTCCCGACTTCTATCCTGCGCACAACTGTACATTCCCACAAACATTCTGCAAAGAATCCGATACAAGGTTCAGAACAGTTTTACACATAATCCGACGAGCGACATCTCCTATGCCAATTGGACGAATGCCTGGACATTTTGTCAAGTGCAACAAGTCTTATTATTTTTTAATAATAAGAATCACTTGAATAATACAATACATTATAAGGTTCCCTCAAATGGGCATCTATACATACAGTAGCATTCTACGGCGAATACACATTGACGCATCACGCGCTAATTTGACACAGATTTTTGATCGAATTCTTGTAATTGCTCCAGAGTAAGACGTCTTTTGCTTAATTTGTTTAATCTTTTCTTTTGATTTGCCATCCATTTAATCATTTTGTGAGCTTCCAGATCTATTCCTCCGCATGTCGAAAACGTAGGTGTATGAAAAATGAATTATCGATGTCGGCAATACGCTCCTTATATTTTGTGAATTTACGATTAGTATGGTACGAGTGATTTTCATTTGGGGACTTTCCAATATAGGATGGTGATAATGTGTTAAAAATACAGATATATAGAAAAGACCGCATCATTCCGCAACCGTACAATCACCAACACGCTTCATCAGATCTGGCATTAGCGTCCCTTGTAGTAGTTTCAGCTTCGAACTAATAACCATCCTATATTGGACTTAAGCGTGGCTCTAATATTACATCATTGCATATGTTATCCAATTCACTAGCTATTGGGTTACGAATTAAGTCGTGGCGTATTATTATGGTCTCGCCTGCTAATATGATTGCGAGTATGATTGATCCAGGACGGCTCCACATGCACATCGTGCATTACAATTCCGTAAAGATACGCTCTATCGAAATCACATTGCATCTCTAAACTTTTGGGTATTTAACCGTGATTGAGGATTATTTGTGGGTTTCACAATGAGCTAAGATGACGCTCCTATCTCTGCAGCATATGTTAGTTTACTTCTTGATTGGTCGCATATCCGTTCTAACGTTTGTGAAATTTTGTTGCTGATCTCTAATTTGTTCTCCAGTGATAACTGTTCTGCTATGTGTTTTTGACCTATTGTAACGTTATTATTTATATCACTGCTCACAATGGGGTCACACATTCTCATTGATCGATTATCGATACTGTCATTTTCTTCTAATCACCCCGAATACCTAATCCTCCTGATGTCTTTGGTAATGAACATGTCATCAGCATAGTCCCAATTATATCCCCTTATCCGGTGAGCTTAGGTAGAAAAACATTGTATATAAAGTTCTCCAAGTTCTTGAACCAGTCCCTCTCTATCTTGCATACCATCGGTGTATAATTAATGGGGCTGTATTCTGTAGGTCCGCAATTAACGGTAGTGTAGCCAACGCGAAAGCTGCCATTGCTAATAGATCTCCTTGAGTGAATCCTTCTTTGGCTATCAAGTGTTCTTCTTGCACTGTTAATATCGGATCTTTTTTGTAACAGTTCGTTAGAACGCGGTACAAGGCCGGACAAATGTCAGTTTACGATTGATCGTGTTGAACGCATTAGTGGCATATATATGAAGTACGCAAACATCATTTGATGGCTCAAAAGTTTTCCTAATAGAGTGGATTGCCGCCTCAGCTCTGCATTTTTGCACAACACATAACTGTACACAACCAGCCACTTCAGTAAGATCATGCGTTATCATTGATAAAATTGGGTTGGTTATTATTCGTCGGCTTACATCTCATATGCCTATTAGTCGGACTCCAGGTTGTTTGTCTAGTGGGATAAGCCGACATGCAGTAAACGCCTCTGAATTCGGTGAACTACTATCTTTCGATGCTAGTCGAGAGGCAAATTTTGTCAACGCATCCGCTTGTTGCAGGGAATTGGGTCCGAACTCATTTTGAATCGAGTACCAATCTTTGGCGTTAATACCAGAGGGTCCACCGCTTCCTTGAACAGTTCCACTAACCGATATAATCGTTTGTGCATCAATTACCAAAAATACATTAGAGTAATGTTCGCACATCCCTGGCAATGGTTTTTTTAGCTCAAGAGACGGATTAAGTTCACAGGCCTCAGGGTGTAGTATACTATGTTTCTCCCTAACTGACACTGTATTGTCGATAATATCATCAATGCGAAGAACTCCACTCATACTTTCATCGGAAGACAGCATTCGTATCGCACACGTTGCTTTACCACTCGTCATCAATTTTATGAAGTCTTTGTGCCATCTTTTTGAGCAGTGTGACTATTTTCATTGATCTTTCTGTACTCCATTCTGTTTTGAAGACTCAGAGCCTGTCGATAAATTTCATGGAGCTCTTGGTTGTGCCGCATTTTTAATCTGCGTTTCAATGCCCTGCGAATTGAACTGACTTGCTGCCTATGTTTTTCCTAATTACTTTGCTGAAAATTGTTGCCAGCTGAAGTGAACCGTTTTCAAAGTCAGCAGAGTTTGCAGCACATAGGAAGAGATCGGCAAGTGTTGCAATGAATTGATGACTCGCGTTACAACGTGGTAATCGAAATAGATTAGATCTTTATTTGATACATTCAGAAAAGTAAGCCTGTTGGAGCACTGCAGTCGAACATGTTCTATTCGCCGTTGCACAGGCACATCGAATCCATTTGGTAGCTCTTGTATTACAGCTGCAACACTTTCTTAAAGAGGACGGTTTCTCACGAGTCATATTGTGTATTTTATTATATTGTTGTAATTATACTGAATACTTATAACTTTTTCTTCTAATACTTCTGAATGTTTCTTTATAAGTAGTTATAATCAAGAATGATTAAAACAGTCAATAATAATTAATAAAAATATTGTATTTTACTAAATAAAATACATTCTTGTTTAAGAGCATCAAGAACAAAGATCCTGCGCCATTCTGGCAACATTCCAATACGGAGACGGTGATTACATCAAATGAATACTTATTGAAATAAATCAGATATAATAAAAAATATTGTTATTATTTCTTATTATAAGAAATTATAAATCATCAAATTAAATTAAAAATTGTCACTTCATATATAGTGGTTATATGAATTGAAAACTACTGGTGACGTTATTCGTCACCGGTGGAGTAGCGTTAGCTTAATGAATTCCTTTCATAGGTTTATTCATGATTAAGTACTGTCGAAGTTGTGTAGCTACAGGACCACACTGATGATACCACCCTGTAGTGATGAGTATAGTAAAGCCGAAACGCCCCCATTGAAGGCTAGGCGTCTGTGGTAACCGCATTCCAGGTTAAGCTTCACGGTGAATGTTGTAAAAAAGTATGCAAGTTTATACTTTCCTGTTCGTATTAATTTTAAAAAGTTGTATTGAAATTCTTTCTTATAATATAACGTCACCAGTAGTTTTCAATTCATATAACCACTATATGTGAATGACGATTCTTAGAATCTGCGCTTGAGCTTTGCTCGTGCTTTGTAGCTAGAGAGCTTTTGCTCCTGCATTGTGCTTTAGCTGTATACAAGCGTGTTGCTTGTTCAGCAACCTTAGTAAGCTGATGAAGGTAGGAACGATAGCACACGTGCTGTCCTGTGAAGCCACTGATTACGCAAACCATACCAGATGTAAGGCTGGTCACTGGTGGAGGAGCGTGCGCTTAGTGATTTCCTTCATAGGTTTACTGAGGATTAAGTACTGTCGAAGTTGTGTAGCTACATGGCCACACAGATGAGAACAACATGTAGTGATGAGTAGACTAAGGTCGAAACGCCCCATTAGGGGCCAGGTCTCTGTGGTAGGCGCATTACGGGTTAAGCTTACCGACGAAGGTTGTCAAAATGCATGCAGGTTTATAATTTCCTGTTCGTGTTAATTAAAAATTTTGTATTGAAATTCTTTATATTAATATTCTTTCTATTAATTATTAATAGAAAGAATAATTCGCCTAATTACATTAATTACATTTTGACTTCTGGAATCGTTCTTCTGAAATTGTTCCCTCCAGGAGTGCGCAGCCTCTACCCATAAATACTGTGTGAATTCGGCTCGACCGCAAGTATTCATCTAACATGGTGAGAGGTCAACCCTCTAGTGAGAGTATGTGTTGCCAATGTCATGGTCCCGTTGCCGTCTGTAATGGATGCCGCTGCGCCAAGGCAAATAAATCGTGCGTAAACTGTCGCGCAGTTGGTTGCAAAAATAAACATACACGACCTGTCCAAATAGTCCACAATCTCAATACAAACACCATTCCGACCAGAAGCGCATCGTTGACCGATTATCACATCCCTGCCATTCCCATCGCGGACACGTCAGGTAGCAATCTCCCATGCCATATAAAATCAATAAATGAACTATATAACACAGTCATTCACTGGAGACCTAACCTGATCATTTTACCTCGATGTTCCGCTAGTAATGAGTTCATTAACATTTTAAGCTCTTTTTACGATAGGGCAGCCGACGACGTCAAGCGTACCGAAGTCGAGCTACGAACTGCAACAATTTTTTCTCAGTGTGTACTGCAAAGAAGTCCCTCCAGAAAAATCACTCTAAACCGTAAAACATTAGAACGCAGAATAGTATCCTAGAAGGCAAAAGAATTTGATGTAATTTTCGAAGAAGCACAGTATATTCAAGACAACCTAAAGTTGCGACGTCCAACGAAGCGACTAAGCTGGATATCACAATACCAAAATCTCATGACAAAAGGCCGCGTTAGAGCTGGAACATCGATTCTAGAAGATAGCCTTGAGTCTGGTGTTCTACTCCCTGACCATATTATAAATGGTGTTTCTGTGCTATCTTGGCTCGAGGACCTGCATCCAAATGCAGTTTCAGCTCCTCCTGATGTGCTGTTATCGTCCCCATTTCCGGGTTCCAACCCTATCACCACTGCCGCTTCTACACCTTAGATGATACCTCTATTATTAAATAAAGCAGAAAAATCAAAGGTGCATCAGGTTCGTCTTGGCTTGATGCTGCGTCTTGGTCACAAATGCTTGCAGATTTCGGCTCTGCTTCAAGCTCACTAGCCAAGGCCATAGCCAGGTTTGCTATTTTCGTTGCCACTGAGGAAATCTCGAATGGCGCCCTCGATCCTTTCACTGCATGTCGTCTAGTCGCACTCGAAAAAAAGTCAGGAGGCGTTCGGCCAATTGGAATCTGCAATACTGTCAGACGTATCATTTGTAGAGCGATCCTTGCTATAATTCGCAACGATGTACAAGACGTGGCAGGAGTTACACAGCTAGGGGCCTCGCAAAGAGGCGGCATCGAACTGGCCATTGAGAAGCTTAAAACGGAATTGAACATATCCTCCGATATGTGTATTATGACAATAGACGCTACGAATGCCTTCAACCGTATAAACCTTGCCGTGGCACTTCACAACATAACATATGTATGTCCGGCTCTCTCCTGCTCACTGCGCAATATCTATTCCAGTCCTTCTGAGCTTACAATTGGCGAAAACAGCATTTTCCCGGTCGAAGGTTTCACCCAAGGTGACCCATTTGCGACGGCTGGATTTGCAATGACATCTCTCCCCCTTATCGAAACGATAAAACGCCAAGTACCATCCGTTTGTCAGATATAGTATGCCAATGACGCCAACTTTGTCGGACCACTGGATGTGTTGAGGCAAGTTATGGAAGCCCTTAAAACAGAGGGACCATAGTTCGGATATTTTATTAACCCACACAAATCAAATATTCTGTCTTACTCTCCGATACACAATGATCTTCTCCCTTACTCTAGTATCAATTCAACAACAGCTGGCATAGATGTTCTGGGAACCCTATTGGTTTTAACGATTACGAACAATCCTCTACCGCAATCATGTTTGCAAAATGGAAAGCTCTCATCAAGTGTCTGTGTATGGTGGCCAGAATCGACCCACACGTAGCCTACACTGGCATGGTTCACTCGATCCAGTCAAAATGGATTCACATAATGCGCACGTGCCGCTCAGTCGACAAAGTGTGGTCCGACCTCTAAGAATTTATAAAATCGCAATTGCTGCCTTTTCTGGCAACTTTCCAGCCAAACAAGGAGATGACGGATATTTTGTGCTCACCTTTTGAATTTGGAGGTATCGGGATAAACTCGCCAACTTTCATTGCCACACTTGAACAAGCATCAGCGACAATGTTGGTTTCCTCATATGTCGATGAGGTGACAGGCGACATCCTACGAGAAAAACAAAATGCAGTCCTCCGCAAAATCACTCAATTCCGGTTCAATTCACACCAAGAACGCGCCTCAAAGATTATTAGCAAACTAGCCCCGGTTACCCAGAATTCCATTAAACATGCAGCACACCACGGTGCGTCTTCTTGGTTGAGCGCCGTACCACTGAGACAAGAACAATTCTATTTGTCAGCAAACAAATTTCACGACGCACTTAATGCACGGTATTGCAGTATCGGGCATGAGATTGAAACATGTACCTGTTACTGTGGCTCGAAGATCAATCTTCCCCATGCATTATCATGCAAACATGGTGGTCTTCCGATTATTCGCCATAACGCGGTCCGGGACACTATAGCATCAGCGCTAAGCCAAGTTGCTCACAACGTCGGGATTGAACCGGAGTTATCGAACGTTCCGAGAGCACCCGCTTTGAAAATCCAGCGACTACTGCCAAACAATGTGCCGTCTGGATGTAGTCTGCTCCGGTTTACACGGATCTCGATTTGAGCGGACGTTCTTCGACGTCAATGTATTTTCTTCTCATGCTCAATCGAACACAATACGCGGTCCTGACAACGTTTTCGAATATAACGAAAAAAGAAAAAAATCCAAGTACCTCGAAAGAATCCGAAGGATATAAAACAGCTCCTTTATGCCGCTCGTCTTTTTAACGTCAGGGGGTTTCATCAAGGAAGCTAGTATGTTAGTAAATACTATTGCGACTGCTTTAGCTCAACAAGGACAAATACGCTACAGTGATATAGCTATTAGACTAAAAATAAAAATAAGTTTCGAAATTGCTCGGTCAATATCGGCCTGTCTTCGGAGTCCACGGTTAACACGAGGTACTCCCATGCGTAAAACATTCAAACACCCAGCCGATTCGTCTTCGTAGCTGTATCCATTATCCAATTTAGCAGTTTATTGCTCGACATTTTTTTGGGCCCACTTGCTGGTAACCTTGATTGTATGTTTTACTAAAATAAATGTTTCCACTTAAAAAAATTAATTATTAATATTTTTTTAAAGAGAGAGTTATTATAATAAACAAAAGATTTTGTTTTTCCTAAAATGAGTACTGGAGGATTCCTATTTGTTACTTTGTTACTGCTCTAATTGTAATACTGCTCGCTCGCCTAAACGCAGTGGCGTACCACGGGATGAGCGTGGACTTCGCAAACTAGCAGATATTGACCGAGCGATTTTAAAGCTGTCTCTTAAGTTTCACTGCATAATCACTGTAACTTAAGGGTCTTTATTGTGCAAGCGTCGATGCAATTGTTCTCACTAACATGCTAGCTTCTTTGCCAAATCCTCCAGCTGTTGAAAAGACTAATGGAACAAATGAACTGTTTTCAATTCTTCGCACTCTTTCACTGTACTTCGATTTTTTTTCGGTTTTCGTTGTACTCAAAGGCCGATTCAGGTGCATGAGTAATGTTTGATTGAGCTTGTGTTGAAAATACATTAACGTCGTAGAACGTTCGCTCGAATCGAGAACCGTATACACCAGAGCATAATATATATAGTCGTGCACATTGTTTGTTCGTTGTCGCTGAGTTTTCAAAGGTAATATTATCGGGAACATTCATTAACTCCGGTTCAATTCCGGCATTGCGGCCAACTAAGCTCAGAGCACTTGCTGTTGTATCCCGGACTGCATTATGTCCGATGATCGGTAGTGCTCCATAATTGCATGATAGTGCATGCGCTAAGGTTATATTCGACCCGCAGTAACACAATCGCTTATCGAGACCTTGATCCAAATTACCATATCGTGCGTTGATTGCATCGGTGAATTCATTGATGGATAGATAAAATTTCTCATGTTTTAGTGGTCAGGCACTTAGCCACGATGATGCACCAAGATGTGCCGCATGTTTGATGGTGTTTTGTAGGGAGGGAGCTAGGTCGGTTAGTATTTTTGATACACGATCTAGATGTGCTTGATTTCGGAATCGCGTAATTTCATGAAGTACTGTGTTTTGCTTTTCGCGTAGACTATCACCTAATGAGTTTCCATCATAAGTCGATAGAAGCATTATTGATGATGTTTTCTCAATATGAGCGGTAAATAATGGGTTGGCGATCCCTATTCCTCCTAGCTTGAAAGGGGAGCAGAGTATATTCGACATTCCATTGGTTAGCTTAAATGTAGCCAATTTAGGGACCAAGTTGGATTTTATGATATCTTCTAATTCATTCCATATTTTTTCAGTGATGTTGCATGAACGCATTATGTGAATCAACTTCGACTGAATTGAATTGACCATTCCTGAATATGCAACGTGGGGATCATTTTTAGCTACTACGCAAAATCTCCCGATTAGTGCTTTCCAGCCGGCAAGCAAATCGTAGATTGATTGCTCTTCATAATCATCAAAACCAATCGGTGAACCAAGAACGTTTATTCCAGTCGTTGTTGTATTGATGCTTGTGTTGGGCAGTTGATCATTATTTATAGGTAGATGCGATAATATGTTTGATTTTTTTTGCGTTTATAAAGTAGCCATACTTCGGGCCGTCTGCATGCAGAATATTCCACACTTTCTTTAACATATCAAGCGGTCAACAAAGTTGGCATCGTCGGCGTACCATATTTGTACAACAGAAGGGACCTGCCACTTTATTGTGTCGATCAACGGATGTGAAGTCATAGCGAAACCTGCCATGGCAAAAGGGTCACCTTGTATGAAACCTTCTGATGACAAGATACTTTTTCATCGATTGTAAGTAAAACGGGCTAGAGTACATATTTTGGAGTGCACATGACAGGGCAGGACATACAAAATTTATATTGTGTAGTGCAACTGCACGGTTTGTTAGGTTGAAAGCGTTCCTTGCATCAATAGTCATAAGACAATTTTCGGTTGATAGGTTTAGTTCTTTTTTGAGATTCCCAATTGAAAGTTCAAGTCAACCTCTTTGTTAAGCTCCCAATTGTGCAGTTCCTGCGACATCCTGTATATCATTGCGTGCGATGGTTAGAATCGCTTTGCTTATGATCCGCCTGATAGTGTTGCATATTCCGATAGGCGGATACCACCAGATTTCTTCTTCAATGCAACTAGACGACAAACGGTGAAAGGATCGAGGGAGCCCGATGGCACTTTTTCAGTAGCAACAAAAATGGCAAATTTGGCAATGGCCTTGGCATGTAAATTTGATTGCTGTCCAAAATCGGTTAACATTTGAAACCATGCTCGAGAATCAAGCCCAAATGGTCCCGCCGATCCATTTATTCGTCTGCTTGATTTGATAATGGCGGCCTCGTCTAGTGCATAGAAACGACAATGATGATTGGGTTTTGAATTCGGCAGCGGAGCTGATTAAAGAACATCAGGAGAAGCTGTTTATGCGTCAGGGTGTAAATCTTTAAGCAGAGATAAAACAGAGATATCATTTATTGTGTGATCAACACGGAGGACACCTGAGTCACATTTGTCTTCTAATATCGAGGAACCGGCTTTGATACGGCCCCTGGTCACAAGACTTTGATATTGTGTGATCCAATTCAATGACTTCGAGGAACGACGCAGTGATATACTAGTTTGAATATATTGGGCTTCTTCGAACAATGAGTCACAATCTTTTATTTTCCAGCTTTTTAGTCTGCGTTCCAAAGTTTTGCGGATTAAAGCGGTCTTTCTTGAGGGTATACGCTGCAATAAACATTGCGAGAAGACTGTAGCGGTTTGTAGCATATGTATTGTACTGTTGACGTCTTCAGCAGCCTTCAGGTAAAAATAACTAATAATTCCAACAATCTCATTACTGGCATTACAACGAGGTAGGTCAATCAAGTTAGGTTTCCAGTGAATGACAATGTTGTGAAGTTCGTAGATTGTTTTCGGGCTATCATGTTTCAGATTTTCGAGTGAATTTCGGTCTATCTGACCTTCAGTATCTGCCGCAGAAGGAAACTGAGTGCGGTTTGAACAATATTGTCCCCGACAGTTGTAACACTTCAATCCTGCTCGAGCACATCTACATCCTTTACATCGTGCTGCCTGGTCATTACAAGTGCAACATAGAGGGCTACCTGTAGGCTTACCGCGAACCATTGATCGGTGTTGTATAATTTCGTTGTTAGGATTTGTGTTTTTATATATTCGATTGTATTTATATTATATATTGTAATCACTTAATTGATTTGTATGTTATTTTATCTCAAATGTAAGTTGTTAATTTATTAGTCAAGAAAGTTCAAATTATTATTAATTATTAATAATTAATAATAAATATCGATAATTATTAATAATTTTCCTGTATCGAGCTGCATCAATGTGCATCAGGGGTCATCGTTCGACCGGGGATCGCCCAGACAGTAGTAGCGCATTTGCCAGGGCCTTTCACCCTATGTCAAAATGACCCGCTAATTTAAATTTAAGATTTAAATTTTGCTTTTTTTGCAAATTTTTTAATGGCCCATTTGCGGGAAACGTTTTTCCTGTACAAAGCTTGAATAACAAAGAAAAATAATAATAAAAAAATTATTTATTAATAATTAATTTTTTTATTATTATTATTTTACAATCTCTGGGTTACCCGCAAATGGGCCCGTAAATGAGAATTCAGTTCAGTTTGGGTTCAAAATTCTGGACGTCCGATTGCAGATCGCGTTCCTCTGATGCATCGCGATGTCATTTTTGCAAGTAATAGGCCTAGACGCGTTCTAAGCTTTGTAAGCTCGTCGGGGTATCTGCTTGCTCGCTTATTTGCCAATTTAGATGCAATCCGTCTTAAAAGTTGTGTTGCATTGTCACCGCTTCCACCTGAGAATGAGAAGACGGCGGGTACAAGAGACCCCCGCTCGAACTCTGTTATTCTTTCGAGATATTTACTGCGCTTTCGCTGTTGGTGGTACTTATAGCAGGACTCTGGTATCTTGGAGGAGTTGGACTAAGCGAAAGCGTTAAACACGCAAATGTCGAAGAAAGTTCGCTCACTCCTATCACCAAACAACCCTGAGCATGCAATGTCGAGCCTAGCATCACGGTCTTTTGTCGTTGAGCCGTTTCTAAAGTCAAAGTTTGGCGGGACTGGTGTAAGCAGCGGCTCGACTTGTACGTTATACGATGTTTCTGTTAGCTGATGGACAATAAAATCGCGCACGGCATCGTGTCGCATCGACGGCAGACCACCGAATGGGCATGAGAGAGCATGGGCAACTGTATTAATCTGCCTACATTTACATTGAGTTGATGCGGATTTAGGCCTAATTCCGTATCTAGAAGAAATAGAATCACAAAACTCGATGTTACTTAATCGAGTTGCTCGATCGAATGTAGGATATCCGGATAGCCATGACGAAGCCCCTGTTGTTGAAGCATGCTCAATTGCGGTACACAGAATTCCACTCGCATTGCTCAAAATATCTTCTTGGTCAAGCTTTTCACTAGAGGCTTTTGCTGCCCGTAGATTTTTAATAATTGTCTCCTGCATAGAATTAAGTACCGAGCCAATATATCCTTGTATGCTTGGCTCACACACTGAGGTCGATGATCGATATTCGTTGCTTGGTAACGTGCTAGGATCTCTAATGCATAAACCGCCGTTGCGAAAACTCAACTGGCATGTGCGCCATAAGATATCGTCTTGAGAAATATCAATGTCAAAAAGATGTGATATTGTAGACTTTAGTTTCAGTGTCAGAGGTGCGAACCACGCAGAGGGACACTCATAGCATCGTTGAGTATGTGTCCATTTATGCTGAATAGACTAACTTAAGCACACGTATGCAACCTGAGTGTCTAACTCTCCTACTTTCTTCAACTGTGACACTAATGTGCAAAGGGAGGAAACTGATGATCGTATAAACGTCTCTATGTATTCGGCTGATCCGATTGGTACTCCAAGAACGGGTAGGCCATCCTCAACGATGGAGAGTCCAGCGTTATCAAGTAACGATTGGAAAGTCGAGATGTCGTTCCCGTTGAAATATACCTTGCATTTTCCCGGATTCTAGTGTACGCCATATGAGGGGCCGAAGGATTGAAGCAACTTAAATGCTTCAATGACATCTTGTGGGGAACCTATTAGGTTGCCGTCGTCTGCGTACCATAACTGTTTTATGTTTGGGCAAGTTCTTTTAATACGGAGTAGTAACGGAAGTGTTGCAGAGGCAAATGCTGACATCGAAAAGACGTTGCCTTGTGTAAATCCTTCAGCAGATAGTAAGAATTCACTGTCAATTGTTAGCAGTGTCGGCTTTCTGTATAGGTTAGAAAGGACTGTGTTCAATGCTGGACAGATATTTGGCATGTTTGAGAGAGCGATCATTCTATTCACTCTGTTGAATGCGTTGTCAGCATCTATTGTGAGTAGCACGAATGTAGGATTTCTATTCAACAAGTCACGAATACCGTGAATAACGCATTCGGTGCCAGCACGCTGCGAGGCGCAAAATTGGACATTCCCGCATATTATTTGCAGTTGGGGTGATATTATTTTCAATATTGATTTAGATATAATGCGTCTGGAAACATCTCCTATTCCTATAGGACGTACGCCAGGATTTTCGCTAAGAGGAATAAGGCGACTAGCGGTGAAGGCTGTCATCGACTCCTGTGAGATTGGATTTAATGCTAATTGTCGAGCGAAAGATGCAAGTGATTCAGCTAGACGTTTCGATTCTGCCCCAAAGTCAACCAACATTCGATGCCATGCTCTTGCATCTAATCCGGACGGGCCCGCTCCTCCCTTCACTTTCTTATAGTTGGCAACGATCAGTTCAAAGTCAATAGAATCAAATGCAACTGGGTGAAACCCAGGAATGTCATCGATAGGCCTGCGCAGAATGGCGTCATCAGATTTTGCTGAAGCCATCGGATGCTTATCAATAGGAATTTGTCTCACTGTTTGGCCGTCTATTATTTCGTCTATTCGAAGAGGATGCCCTCTACCATCATTTGATTCAAGTAATTTGACAGCAGCTGTCATCTTCCCACCAAGAACAAGCTTCTGAACAGTTTTCAGAATATCATTATTTAGAGGATCATATAGCTTGTGGGAAGACTGAGACTGGAGAAAACGAGCTTCGTTGAGCAGCGTTTGCATATCTCCGCTTGTCCAACAATCAAGTCTGCGATCGAGAATTTGTTTTAGTTGCTTAGGGTTCGCTTTAGCAGGGCGCTGGAGGATTAACTGACTGATGACAACCGCGAGTGAAAGCGAGCAATCGTTTGTGGATGCTAATTCATATATCCGTGCAAGCTCTGAGATAAATCGCTTAGATCCGATGCATCTTGGTAGTCTAAACAGGTTTGGTTTCCATAGAATAACTTCATGCAATATCGACTCCACCAAGAGAGTATCTGATGAAGATTGGAGTTGCAAGATGGTTGCAGTTATAGGCTCAAGTTCTGTCTGAAGAATGTTCTGCGGACTTTTTGTTCCAACGTTTTGAGTTTCAGATGTAGCACGTAAGTGCGATGTAAGTTGGACATTGGTAGACGCGTGTGTGGACAGCACCGGGTTTTTCCTGGAGCAGTTAGGAGCAGAGCACGTTTTGCAAGGTTTCGAATTGCGCGCACATTTACAGCGAATACATTTGGCTGCACTCGTGTTGCAGTTGCAGCATTTTGATAGCGAAGAAGGTATTCCTCTAGGCATGTAGTGTCGATTTCAGAGCGTTGATACTGAGCACAGTGATTCTTTGTTATTGATGGATTAAAAAATTTGAAGGATTGTAAGATGTTTGTTATGTTTGTTAGTTATTCATCGAGAATATTTCTCGTTAAAATGTTTTGTAATATTTATTGTAAGAGTTTTAATAACCAAGACTTATTTTAAGATATTTTAATTAATAGAAATAATAATTAATAATAATTTATGTTTATTTATGTATTTATTGCAAAGAAAAAGTTTATTGGTCTGATTTAACTATTAATTTGTCAATTATTTGCTTTATTCAAGTTTTGTTAAATTTACATTCTCTTGTTCAATCGACTGATATGCAGTCTATTTAATCTGTTTATTGAGTTTTCGTTCAATTTTCGCTAAATTTAAATTTCCTATAGATAAGATTACAGCTTAATAAGATATTTATTTTTGTAAGCGGTAAAATAACGACGATAAAATAAGATAAATAATGTTTCTTCCATAGCAATTTCTTCGGAAGGCACTATATTCGCAAGTTAAATACTTGTTACTATAAGCATTGCTTGATGCTAAACAACAATGATTAACGTACTTTATATAAGTAATATTTATATTAGACAATATATTATCTAATTTACAAATTTAGTTCTTATTTAAGACGTTCAGTTTAATAATCATTCAATACATTTAATATGACATTTATTGACATTTATTAATGAGGTGGTACAAGAAATTGGCAAAATCAGTATAGTAAATAATTAACATATGCATGTCGGAAAGCAAACATGGAACAACCAATCATTACACAAAATCACATAACGTTCTAAGCAATATAAGGACCTATTTGCGTGTAACCCGTACATTGTAACTTTAATATTAGAATATGTAACGATAATATGTAACGATAATATTAGAAACATAATGGAAACAGAATGCAATTGTAAAAGACCTTATTTTAGGAATATATTTACTTAAATCTGACCCTATTATTTCTTTACTTTTAGAATTATTTAAAAGTCCGGCTATATTTATGTTATCTAGACATTTATTAATGAAGTTTATGGTTAATGTATATTTTCTATTGTTATTATTAACATTTATTGTATGATTATAGTATTTTGTATTACAATAACTGTCTATAATACAACTTAGCCTATCATAGTCGTTAATTAATTTTTGATTTATTGAACATATGATATCTTTAGAAAAACTTCTTATATTTACATAAAGATCTTTTAGCTTATTATCACTTAAAAGTTGTTTTAATATTTCTAATTGTTCATTTATATACATATCTTTTTTAATATTTTTAACTCTATATTCCTTATTCCTTTTATCACCGTGACTTCTTGGTTTGCGTTTAACCGGATTATTATAATATAGTTGTTTATTATGTATTATACTACTTCTGTCAATTCCTTGTACCACGTCATTCAATCCTAATAAATTAAATCAGCTAACTGAGTCTACGTATTGTTATATAATTATAAAATAAACAAAACATAATAATGCTAAATCAAAATTTAATAATTAAATAATAAAATTAATAATTGTTTTAGATTTTCTATAATTTTAATCAAGTTAAAAAATAAAAAATAAAAAATAAAATTTAAAATAAACGTCATTTTTATGAATTGACTAATAAATAACAGACGTTGTATCAGAATAAGAATTAGAGGTCATCAGGAGGAACTGCTATGCTATCAGGTTTCGGCCCTAACTCCTCTACCCAACATAGCAGCGGGGCCAAATACATGTTAATGATGTATTTCCTCTGAAATAACTATCTAGTATCTTATTCTAATGCAAAGTATATTATTTATTATTCATCCATAAAAATTTGCCACTTAAGAGTTTAAATTTATTCTTTATATTATTGTGTTGATTTATATATTTTACTATTTTCTGCTTGATGTTATTTTTATAGTAACCTAGTTTAAAATATGTATCTATTAAATTATTTAAATGATTTTTAAGAAAGCCAATATCATTACAAATTGTTGCAATTCTTAAAATTTCATTATTTAATGTATTATATTTTATATTATATGGTATGCATGAATGCTCATGCAAAAATATGTTTCTTGTAAATTTAAATATGTCATCTTTACGATATAAATTAACAGTAGTTTTAGTTAATGTTAATTTAATGTTCATATCTAGATATACACCTTCTTTATCATTAATATTGGTTTTGTTAAGAATAAGGCTTTCTGGATAAATGTGCTCATAATTGAATAAAAATTATTAGAATTAAATACACATATATCATCAATGTATCGAAACATATATTTCATATATTTATATTGTTTAGATTTAGTTTTTACACAGTTATGAACAAATTCATATTCTATAAAGCTTAAAAACAAGTCAGCTATAATTGGGCTACTATTACACCATTGGAACACCTTTTACTTGTCTAAATATAGATGTCCCTACTTTTAAATAATTTTGATTTATCAAAATATTTAGGATTCTATTAATTCAATTTTATCCATATATTTATATTTACTTGATGGTTTAATTTTTGTTAGATAGGCGTTATAATTATTATAACATATATATGTATCTTTTTCCGAATATAAGATTAATTAATTTTACTAACGCTTCTTTAATATCTACTAAATCTAGATTTGTATAAAGCGTACTAAAATCGTATGTATTTATATTTGAAAATTTATTCCTTTTGTCTGTTCTAAAAATTCTTTTGTAGAATTAATACTGAAATAGTGTTTTATACCAGTATTAATTTCGATTACCTTGCAATATTTTTAAAATGTGCTTTAATTACTTTAAGCATTTTATTCATATAAACAGAAAGTGGTTTTAATGTACATTTAAACGCACTACATATGAACCTAGGTTTATTGGATTTTTATGTAATTTTGGATTCCAATATAATATAGGTATAGTTTTATTATCTAATTCAACCTTTATACCCTTTTTATCCATTATAGAACAGTGACTTGTAATAATTGATTCTAAACTCAACTCACTACGTTCATATGCTGGATTTACATTTAAATCATTAGAATTAACCTCTTTCATTAGTATATCATAATAAAGCTTTTTACATATGAAGACAAAGTTATTACTAGCTTTATCAATAGTTGTTATTATATAGTTATCCTTTAATTTAGTAAGTTCTTTATACATATCTTTATTAATTTTATCTTTCCTTTTATAATTGTTTGTTATTTTCATTTTATTTTTAATTTTATCAAATATATAATCTTTCCAAATTTTTATCTTAGATATATTCGAGCTTTCACTATTAATCAGCTTACTAAAGTAATCATTTAAGTTATTATATAACGAACTGTATATTTTATTTTTGTCGTTGTTGTTATTTAATCTATATTTATACCCTTTCGATAGCAGCTTTCTTAATTCACAATTTTCAATTAATTCTAGATTATGGGTACATATATGTTCATTTATTTTATCAAAACTAAGACTTTTACAATTGCATTCTGTTTCCATTATGTTTCTAATATTATCGTTACATATTGATTTTAATTCTTTATTATAATTACAAATTTTTCGTCCTAATGGTGGTAGGAGTTTATACCTTATTTTAGGAATATATTACTTAAATCTGACCCTATTATTTCTTTACTTTTAGAATTATTTAAAAGTCCAGCTATATTTATGTTATCTATACATTTATTAATGAAGTTTATGGTTAATGTATATTTTCTATTGTTATTATTTACATTTATTGTACGATTATAGTATTTTGTATTACAATAACTGTCTATTATACAACTTAGCCTATCATAGTCGTTAATTAATTTTTGATTTATTGAACATATGATATCTTTAGAAAAACTTCTTATATTTACATAAAGATCTTTTAGCTTATTATCACTAAAAAGTTGTTTTAATATTTCTAATTGTTCATTTATATACATATCTTTTTTAATATTTTTAACTCTATTTTTCCTATTCCTTTTATCACCATGACTTCTTGGTTTGCGTTTAACCGGATTATTATAATATAGTTGTTTATTATGTATTATACTACTTCTGCCAATTCCTTGTACCACGTCATTCAATCCTAATGGGTACATGGAATTAAGCGTTTTAATCCAAAAATCTTCCTTTTCTAATAGTTTTTGATTTAATATAGAAATGTTTTCTTCGATAATATGTTCTAAAATAAATAATTTACAGTTTTTAATATCATGTCCTATTAATCTCATATGTTTATGAAATATAGTTTGACTATTATGCTGTATATTATATATGTGTTGCCTAAACCTAGTTTTTAACATTTGATATGTTTTTCCTATATATTGCAATCCACATATGCATTGTATTAGATACACTACACCTGCGGTATTGCAGTTACAATTATTATTAATATTTAATGAAAAACATTTGTTTGTCGTATTACTTACGATACAATTATTATTATTTATAACATCACAAACTATACAATTTTTTCTGTTACATTTAAAAGATCTAAAATTGAAATCATTAGTACTTACGTATTTTTCCAATATTGTTGAGTACATGTAACTTTTAAGTCATAATTTTTAACGTTGCTTTTTCGGTGTCGCCACCTAGTTTAGTTGACTCAGACTAAATTTACAACGGCCATCCAGCAGCATCTGACAGGGGGCTGCCCTGCTTAAGGCGGTTGCAGGCTGGAACAAGATCTATAAAGATCTACCACCTTCACTCCACGCGCTACGCGACCTAGCTATTGGCCATTACCTGGTCTCTTAAACGTGATCACGTGAAGCAGTTTACATTTTAAAGTGTAAACACCTTGGGATGCAAACTTCTCCCTTTTTTAAGAATTAATAATTCATGCTTGTTTGAAAATAAGAAAAAATAATAGTAAAGTCGTAACCAATAATACATAGTTTCAGTATTTCTGACAGAGGTCATATTACCGGGAAAACAAAGTCCACAGGTCAATAATAACATGTCAGTAGAACAAATTAAATCAGCTAACTGAGTCTACGTATTGTTATATAATTATAAAATAAACAAAACATAATAATGCTAAATCAAAATTTAATAATTAAATAATAAAATTAATAATTGTTTTTAGATTTTCTATAATTTTAATCAAGTTAAAAAATAAAAATAAAAATAAAATTTAAAATAAACGTCATTTTTATGAATTGACTAATAAATAACAGACGTTGTATCAGAATAAGAATTAGAGGTCATCAGGAGGAACTGCTATGCTATCAGGTTTCGGCCCTAACTCCTCTACCCAACATAGCAGCGGGGCCAAATACATGCTAATGATGTATTTCCTCTGAAATAACTATCTAGTATCTTATTCTAATGCAAAGTATATTATTTATTTCATCCATAAAAATTTGCCACTTAAGAGTTTAAATTTATTCTTTATATTATTGTGTTGATTTATATATTTACTATTTTCTGCTTGATGTTATTTTTATAGTAACCTAGTTTAAAATATGTATCTATTAAATTATTTAAATGATTTTTAAGAAAGCCAATATCATTACAAATTGTTGCAATTCTTAAAATTTCATTATTTAATGTATTATATTTTATATTATATGGTATGCATGAATGCTCATGCAAAATATGTTTCTTGTAAATTTAAATATGTCATCTTTACGATATAAATTAACAGTAGTTTTAGTTAATGTTAATTTAATGTTCATATCTAGATATACACCTTCTTTATCATTAATATTGGTTTTGTTAAGAATAAGGCTTTCTGGATAAATGTGCTCACTAATTGAATAAAAATTATTAGAATTAAATACACATATATCATCAATGTATCGAAACATATTTCATATATTTATATTGTTTAGATTTAGTTTTTACACAGTTATGAACAAATTCATATTCTATAAAGCTTAAAAACATCAGCTATAATTGGGCTACTATTACCACCCATTGGAACACCTTTTACTTGTCTAAATATAGATGTCCCTACTTTTAAATAATTTTGATTTATCAAAATATTTAGGGATTCTATTAATTCAATTTTATCCATATATTTATATTTATTTGATGGTTTAATTTTTGTTAGATAGGCGTTATAATTATTATAACATATATATGTATATCTTTTTCCGAATTTAAGGTTAATTAATTTTACTAACGCTTCTTTAATATCTACTAAATCTAGATTTGTATAAAGCGTACTAAAATCGTATGTATTTATATTTTGAAAATTTTATTCCTTTTGTCTGTTTTAAAAATTCTTTTGTAGAATTAATACTGAAATAGTGTTTTATACCAGTATTAATTTCGATTACCTTGCAATATTTTTTAAAATGTGCTTTAATTACTTTAAGCATTTTATTCATATAAACAGAAAGTGGTTTTAATGTACATTTAAACGCACTACATATGAACCTAGGTTTTATTGGATTTTTATGTAATTTTGATTCCAATATAATATAGGTATAGTTTTATTATCTAATTCAACCTTTATACCCTTTTTATCCATTATAGAACAGTGACTTGTAATAATTGATTCTAAACTCAACTCACTACGTTCATATGCTGGATTTACATTTAAATCATTAGAATTAACCTCTTTCATTAGTATATCATAATAAAGCTTTTTACATATGAAGACAAAGTTATTACTAGCTTTATCAATAGTTGTTATTATATAGTTATCCTTTAATTTAGTAAGTTCTTTATACATATCTTTATTATTTTATCTTTCCTTTTATAATTGTTTGTTATTTTCATTTTATTTTTAATTTATCAAATATATAATCTTTCCAAATTTTATCTTAGATATATTCGAGCTTTCACTATTAATCAGCTTACTAAAGTAATCATTTAAGTTATTATATAACGAACTGTATATTTTATTTTTGTCGTTGTTGTTATTTAATCTATATTTATACCCTTTCGATAGCAGCTTTCTTAATTCACAATTTTCAATTAATTCTAGATTATGGGTACATATATGTTCATTTATTTTATCAAAACTAAGA